>PNEQ01020224.1:0-30726 GCA_003012365.1 Medauroidea extradentata
GACTCACTGGTCTGTAACTGCCAGGTTTTGCCCTGTTCTCTCCCTGCTTATACACCGGTACCACCAGAGCCTCCTTCCACCCCTGTGGTAACTTGCCCTCTACTAACGATCTACCAAACAACACTTCTAAATACCTTGCCATCATGCTTCCACCAAATTTAAGTGTTCCATTCCCTATGCCATCGGGCCCCACAGATTTTTTTGCCTGCAATCCTTTAACGACTTTGCATATATCCTGTTCCCCTATCTTGATTTTACTACATGTTATTTTGGCCCTGTTCACCTCCTTAACCCATTCATCCTTCTCCGCAAACACAGACAAGTACTGCGCCTGCAACAACTCTGCCTTCTCCTTGTCTGTACATGCAGTCAAACCATCTTTATCAGTTAGCAATGGTATCCCTTTCTCCCCACCTTTCACTCTCTTCAGATACCCAAATAGTTTCTGCCATCCCTTGCATTTACCTCCTTCCATCATGTTTTGAAGGTATTCATTCTTTGCCTCTTTGATCTTGCCAACCAGCTCCCTTCTCATCTGCTTCATCCATATCCTAGCATGTGCCATTTCCTCCCTCTTACTCCTTGCATGCATCTGCCTACACTTCCTCTTTAACCTCTTAATTTCTCTCCCATAATATGGAGGGTCCCCCCAGGCCTTTATTATTTTCCTCGGAACAAACTTCACCAACATGTCCTCTACGAGTTGCACTCGATGGGTGCGCACCGGGAGCAGTTTTTGCCGCACCGTCTCGAGAGACGGTGCGGCAAATGAGTGCAATAAGGCGGTGACCTGTGGTTGTGTAAACAAAAGAAAATGTTTTCTGTGGGGGAAATTACGCAATTATATGACTGTTCGGAACTTAAAAAATGCAAAGAAGTTTATGTGATGCAAACATACAGTGATTATTTTAATATATTTGTTCGTTATTAAAATTATAGTTAGGTTAGTAGGATCGAGTTGTCTGCACATTTATTTACCGATAGATCAAGAAGAAAATGTATAGTAAAGTAACCTCTCAAATTCCGTAGGGTTAAATTTGGGCAGTTTTGGAGTACCTATGGTTAAAGAATTTCGCGTTTCAAGTTATTTGTTACCACAAATGTTTTGCACTGTAAATGTACCATGTTCCAGTTGTTGGAGCATAAACAATACACATCGTTGGGGGCAATCATGTGACTATTGCATATTTTCAGTTTTCGGGGCGCACCGAGTGCGCCCCTGGTGCGCCCCCGGAGCAGTCAATTGGAATACGCCATAAGTAGTTGCGAAGAAACAAGATGGTACTAACCCCAAAGTTCTGTCATCGTTAGGAAATTAATGTAATGTTTTGTGCGTTGTTTTAAGTTACGTCAGTATTTTTAAACATACATGTTTTGAGGCATTTAATCGTACATGTGTGATGTAATGTCAATCAGAAGTTTGGTTGAAAAATTACCTTAAATTATATGTTATTGTACTATTCAGTTTTCTACTTTTCGTTATGTTAGGTAATGTTTGGTTAGGTCACCTTAAGCAATGATAAAATAACTGAACCTAACCTAAATCTACATAACATAACCAATGTAACCTAATAAAAATGGATCATTTTGAAGTTACAAAACTTCAATTTTCTTACTTCTAACGTAGCCTATATAGAAACATTTTTCTTCAATAAACTATACATCCTAAATCGATAGTTTGGTCGGTATACGATGAGTAGCTATTCTTAATATTTTTAATGTGTGAAATGTTTTTATTACGTGTCAGGTGTTCATAGGTTAGTATAATACCATATTCAAAATTTTCTTTACTGCAGAATGTTTGCAGTGACCTGTATAGCGTTAACTAGTCATTGACAGTCGACTGCTGTGCACTGTGATCTTACATAAGAAATAGATCTTTATTATCTGTCGTGTACATATAAATTTACCACTCCCATCACTTAATGCGAAAGTTTTATTAACAAATATCTAAAATATACAGACGTTGCAAACACAACCTACGATGCTATATGTTTATTACTGTAATTGTGTGGTTAGCGGACGACACGTCCGTACAGCTGATTCACGAGTTTACTGACGTACTGTTAAATGTACGAGTTTCTTGGTACACTTGCCAGTATTTAGAGATGTAAGATACCGAACTCTGAAAATACCAAAAGTTTAGTTCAGCTATATTTACCACAGTAAAAATAAGTCAGAAATATCACAATCAGATATATTTTTTTCAAACTATTTTTGGACATTAAAGCATCAATGTTGTGGCTACTGCAAATGGTATTTCCGTGTATCCATTTTCCGTTCCAGTTCACTCCAGGATTTTCAATAATAGCAGTGTGATGACTCATTTTAAAAATCACACTATGCCTCGAATACTGCTGGGAGACAATGACTACCCTCAGCTGCCATTTCTCTTCACTCTTTTGCTGGTCCTAACAACTGAAAACCGCTGCAAAGCAGCACATAAGAGGACCAGGAACACAGTGGAAAGGTTGTTTGGAGTGTGGTAGCGACAAATTTTATGCTTGGGTTGTGTGACTACGAACAAGCCTCCACACAACCACCAGGGACATCGCTGCATGTACTGTGTTGCGCATCATTGTGGTTGCTCGTGGAGAACCACTACCACCTCCTACAGCTGACGGGGTTCAGTTCATGCCTCCTGTTCCTGTGGAGAATGCTGTACCTCACAATATTTGTGGAGATGATGTGATAAACATATTCATTCAGCAGAATTTCACGTAAACAAGTAACGTTGAATTGTACAAACACCTTGTGAAGTTGTAAGTATAATCCATCATTATTTGCTTACATGTGACATGGTATAATATGCCTCCTGGGCAACTCTCCATGTAAAAAAAGAGTAACGCATTGCGTGCTGTACCTCCAGATATTTACCGCTTGCAGTAGATCTCTAAGGTGATGTGGAAACTGGCACAGAATGGATCACCATAGTCAAGTAAGTGCATTTATTTTAATTTTTTAAAAATTATTATTAAATATGCACAACAAATGCTAACAAGTTGTTGTTCTGTACACAGAAGACTCTGTTAACACTTGGTCGCATGTTAAATTTGCCAATATTTTTTTCATGACATGAATGTGTCAGTCCATAAAATGTTAAACTAAAATTTCTTAGCATGATTGAGTAAATTACGAGTAAATGTTCCGTAGAGAACAATATAATGAAGTTGATAATTAGAATTCAATAATTTTAACAGTCCCAACTTCCCCCCCCCCCTTTTTTTCCAAAATACACAATCTTTCACAGTTTTTACCTACTCTGCCTCAGTTAATACCCAAGCCTCCCTAGCCATTTGCAATCCTGACCAGCCCTTCTACTCTTCTCCTTTACCTCAATTAATTCCATCCCAATTGCTGCAACATACAGAGGGCAGAAAGTTCCCTTTGTACTTGCCAGTCTACCTATGCCTTCTCTATTTATTCCTCGCCCACTTTTCTAGTAAATTTAACTATATTTGTCTTTTGTACATTTATTTTCACATTCACATCAATTGATATTGATATCAACAGTTGTTCCGTTTTTTTTAGGACATACAACTCCTAGGACATTTGACTGCTGTCGTTTTCTGCAAGTGTTATTTTTTTTATTCACATGGTGTCTAATGTGTCCTAATAGCTCTGCACTTGGGAATATGTCACATATGTACACAATATTTCTTGGAATAGTCTGCCTGTTCCTTGAATGTATGTCAAATGTATGTAAGAACATTGTTAACAGAGAAGTTAGGATATACCGTAATCTGGGGTAACTTGCAACACCTGGAGTAACTTGAAATAATATTTCCAGAATTTTTATTTTGCGCACAGACGTCGTAAGAGATAAAACAAAAATAAATGACATTAACAATAGGTGCCAAGTAATATGATCAGAATAACAGTTAATTGAAGGCACTTATATGTACACTAAAAATTCTTGAAATATTGTTTCAAGTTGGTTTGGAAAGTGTTTGTGAGAGACATAGAAATATGTTAGCCACCAGGCGGTAGCCAAATTGTGAGTGCTGTGTGTTGTATTGTAACTTTTTATTCAATGCAATTTACTTACCTGTATTGGCTTAAAATGATTCATAATCTTGTATTTTATGTAGAAAATATTGTAAGTATTGCGTTCCTTAACATTTGATGATTTTATTCGTTGTAGTAAATTTAAACTAAGAACTTTATTCTTGGATTATGCATGTTTTTTTTTATTTTTCAAAAACTATTTCAGCATGTGTGGTCAGGCTGAGCTGAACTCACCATTAGCTCGTGCTGCAGTAGAAGACCTGTGAGCGAACGATGAGCTGCGAGAAGCTTGCCATTCACACTGTTAGAAAGACTTGCAACAAAATGAGCTGCGAACATTGGCAATTTGCTCTATTCTAAAGTCAATTCGGATTCACAACCACCACTTAGCTTACATACATAAGAAGTAGAAAGTTTATCCACTCTCTTATGCATGTACACTACGTGAGGATGTGAATCTGTGTTTCTAATTTTACACATATGTATGCATGTATGCTAAGTGGTGGTTGTGAATCCAGCTTCACTGCGTAAACAGTAGGCTATTCAATTAAATAAACTAATTTGTAATGTGTAGTAGTAAACAAATTGTACAAGAGAGTCCAAGGATTTCAGGTATCCAAGATACTGTAAATGAATTTTTTATTAAGCCTAGTAACATTTATTATGTTTAATTTATTTCGACTTCTCGTAAACGTAGGTATGAGACGACAAAATTTCCTGATTTACTATGTACAACTTTTAGCATGATTATGTACATTTACAGTAATGTTGACTCGAGGAGCATCATGATTAGTATCGGCTTCAAGACAAGTGCATGTCTCTGAAAATAAAGGTTTTGGCAAGTTTACAATGTTTGTATTTAAATATAAGAAAGAAAGCAGATTTTTACTTATTGGGATAAATGGTTTGTATGAAGTGTAAAAATTTTTTACAAATCATGAAAACACCCTAAACATGTTAATTTATGGAGTATGCCTTACACAAACACATGGAATTAGTATTTGACTGTAAATTTGTAAATAGGCTACTTTTTAAACACAGTATTCACAGTTTGAATGAGTCCATATTGTAAATGTAAAACCATAGGTTCATGCATTGTTACAATTTTTTTATTTAATTTAATATTTTTCTGACTCTGTGCCTGCAAGATAAAAGTTAGATAAAATTTCACAAAAGGAATAATTAAATGCTAAAATATAGTAATATTTTCATCTACGAGCCAATTACCGTAGTAACTGTAGCTTTCCTGTAGCCATGCTTAGCTGTGTGGTTGCCTCTGTTGAACGAGAGGCTCCTAGAAAAAGAGTTTCTTGTGAGCTATTCTTAATAATAATGAATTTTCCATTTGGAACAACTCATTCACTAACCTTCCATTAGTAGGCCTAATGGTATACCTAGTAAAATATGTCAAATAATTCTAGTTACAAGTAAACCAATAATTTAATTAAATTGTTTATTGTCTAATAGACTACAACATGTACAGATATGGTACAAGAAGAATGACAAATTGCATGATCTTTCCAGGACGTTTTCAGGACTAAGTACACATGAACTGAAAAATTATTATATATGGTGCATGAGAGCAGTAGTCTCTCCGTAATGAAGAATTATTGTGCCGTAGAAAATATTTAACAAACATTAGTTAATAACTACTACACTACAGTATTTCACATTCCAGCCAACTTAAGGAAGTCAAATATATGGAACAATTTTAATGCAAATGCAGTGGCCAAGTGTTCGTCTTCTCTGGCGCGTGGAAGTAACTGTGTTGGCGCAGTATCTAGGAGCTCAGTTTGCGTTTGCGTCAAGTATCAATACTGTAAGAAATTATGGAAAAAACAATACGACAAATATTGTACATGACATACAAAAAAACAGACACAAAACAATGAATCAATAAGAGTATTGTAATCAGCATTAGTATCCTCTTGAGCAAAAGTGAGAGGAAATTTGGTTTGTAAATAGTTTAATGTGTAGACAAAACTGTTTTATGATTTACATTTTAATTGCTAATACTCTGATTAACCCCTAATAGCACATTCCATTCAGTACCATATAGTATGTATATTTATTAGGAGTGTTCTACAAAATGAGAGGTGACAACTACAGTGTTGGGTTGAGAGGAAAGAAGAATCTACTAAATTGTTAGTACTCTATACTTGCATGCACACATTGTTTACAATTCACTTCACTTAATTATGTAGTATGTGATATGAGGGCAGTTGTAGGTGTCATGTGCCACATGGTCTCCACAAGGCACACACAGACTACGAGGAAAGTTGAAGCTCATCCTACCTTGATGATGACACAAGATAGGATGAGCTTCAAAAAGTTTCAAGTATTTTTCGAAAAATTTGTATGATCACAATAATTTAACTTAAAATGTTCAAATAAATTAAATTTGCAGGACTGTTTTAGAAAATCAATTCTGAAAATTTTTCTGTTTACAAACATACTCCGTAAAATGAACTTGTGTTCGACGCATTCAGCTATCCTAACCCAGAGAATGCGATCAGTTTTAATTAACTGGAAGTATTTTGTGAATTAAATGCTAAAATATCATTTTCATATAGTGAATGGTTGTGCAACTGTCCAAAAATCAGTCACTAAGCCTGGAAGCATGAAGCCAGTCAGCTAGACAACAACCGCAAGAGCCTGCAAAATTCTCTCGCTAAGCCTTAACTTTGGTTTACAATTCTGAATTTCCAGTCACAAGAAGCAATTTCCCTGACTTTTCAATGTTTCCCTTGAACACTTTGAAATTTCCTGGTTTTTCCAGGTTTTCTGGTTGACTGGATTGGGGACTACCTCAGGGGACATAGGCAGAGGGTGAAAGTGGGGGGAGGAAGTGTGTTGGGTCCTTTGTTCTTCACTACAAAGGAGAATGACTTGGGATACAAAATTGAAGGTAAAATAAGACTGTTTGCAGATAACAATGTACTATATACTGAGGTGGGCAGTGGAATCAACTTGCAGCAGGATACTGATAGGTTGTGGTCTTGGACAGAGGAGAACAGACTAAAGATTAATGTGTGTAAAACCAAGTTGGTGAGGTTTACTAGGAAGAGAGTGGTGAGTAGAGAGGTATACAGATGGGAGGGACAAGAGATAGAGAAAACCACAGAATATAAGTGTCTAGGGGTTGTGATAAGTAGGTGGACAGAGTGGTTAAGAAGGAAAAAAGGGCTTTATGACTGCTTGGGAGGATGTTGAAGGAGGTTAGTGGTGAGGTGATGGGAAAGGCATACTGTACGGCGGTTCGTCTAGTATTAGAATATGCTGCTTGCTGCTGCGGAGTGAGGTGGGGGTGCAGGAGTGGGAGAAAATACAGAGAAAGGCAGCGAGGTGGGTGATGAATAAATGGAAAATGAAAGGAAATTTACACCTAGCAAGACCATGAAGGAATTGGAATGGAAGCTGTTGAGGGACAGGAGGCTAGTTGAAAGGCTGGTCAGGTTGTATATGGTGAGGAGATAGGAAAGTTTTGCCTGCAAATTAAGTAAGGGAACTTTTAAGGGTAAAGGTAGCAACAGTGAGAAAATTCAGAGGGTGTGGAGGAGAACAGAGAGAGGTAGACAGGCGATACTGGTGAGTGCGGTGAGAGAGTGAAATGCAATGAGGGAGGAGTTGGTGACTGTGAGGGGGGTTGTAAGGGTTAGGAAGGGACTGGAGGATTGGTGCTGTGGGGATGGGGAGGAGTATGTTCACCACCGGATGTCAGCCCAATTGCAAGTATAAAACTTATTATTATACTCTGTTTTTCAGATTTGCAGAAACCCTGCTAAATAAAAGCTTGGGGCAGGAGCCAGATGGTGGGCATAGTGAAAATAGTAAAACACTTTTTTTATGTTATAAAATTGACTGCTGTGTTAATGTATTAGTACATATCAATATATGTACTAATACGTCAACACAGCAGTAAATTTTATAACATTTTGATACTTTTATTCTTACTTTCTGGAGATAGCATGTGTTGTACTGTCATGTAATTAGTATTTATTTATACATACTTTTTAACAGTTATTTAATAAACGTCATGGTACAAATTGTTTAATTTATTGTCACAAAAACATGAAGACATTTGACTTGAATTTAAACTTTTATGTCTATAATGTATTCATACTGATGGCGTATTCCAATTGACTGCTCCGAGGGCGCATCCGGTGCACCCCGAAAACTGAAAATATGCAATAGACACGTGATTGCTCGCCACGAGTGCGTATTGTTTATGCTCCAACAACTGGAACACGCCACATTTACAGTGCAAAACATTTGAGGCAACAAATTACTTGAAACACGAAATTATTTAACCCTAGGTACTCCTAAGCAGCCAAAATTTAATCCTACAAATTTTAGAGGTTACTTTACTACAATTTTTCTTCTTGATCAATCGGTAAATAAATGCGCGGACGACTCGGTCCTACTAACCTCACTATAGTTTCAATAATGAACACAGTTATTAAAATAATCACAGTACGTTTGCATCGCATACACTTATTTGCATTTTTAAAGTTCCGGACAGTCATATAATTGCGTAATTTCCCCCACAGAAAAACATTTTCTTTTGTTTACACAATCACAGGTCGCCGCCATAATTGCACTCATTTGCAGAAACGTCTCTCGAGACGGTGCGGCAAAAACTGCTCTCGGTGTGCACCCAGCGAGTGCAACTCTCAATTGGAATACGAAAATCCGAATGCTCCCAACGGGAGTTCCGGTAATTGGAATACGCGGAACTCGACCAGTGCGCACCGCGAGCAGTCCAGTGCGGGTACTGGAATACGCCATTAGTAAGTTCAGTTATAATATTCTTACTTTGCAAGTATTGTCACATGTGACGTACTACAGAAGTAAATGTAATAGGTGTACATCTATTAACACAGCTTGTTAGAATGTATACACTTAGGCCGCGTTTCGTTACTGCTGATTTCACTGATTCATTAATCTCAGTAACGTCAGCAGCAGTTCCGAAACTGCCGAGATCACTACCAGTCGTTTTTGCGGGCTTTTGTCTAAGCACCCTGTGCGAGGCTAGACGACTACTGAGATAACTGGAGCTGCAGAGGTTATGTAGTGTCAGTGAAATTAGTGATGGCGGGAGTTTTAAAAATTAGTGTAGAACTTATGGATGTTACGAAGGTTAGGTGATGTAATTACAGGATTTTTGTGGCTGTAGGACATGCACACCAATATAACTAAAGTAATACAAGGTCAATGTAACCATATGTATGTGTATTTAAGTATATATACATAATAACAGAAGAGGTTAGAACGACCACGTATTTGGGTATAATACGATTTAAGAAATTGTGTTTGAAGCTAAATTGGTTCTCTTATATCAGCTAATTCAATTTATTGTTTATATTTACAACCTCTTTCATTTCTGTATTGCCGATCGTTCCGAAACTTTTCTCACCGAGACTAAACACTAACACTGTAACTGTCCCGATACTGCTGGCAGTAAACTCAGTTATCTCAGTGATTTCAGCAGTAACGGAACGCGGCCTTAATTGAAGGAAAAAAACACATACCTGATAATGGTGATCCGTTTCGTGCCAGTTTCCGCATCACCTTAGAGATCTACCGCAAGAATTAAATGTCTGGAGGTACAGCACGCAATGCGTTAAACTTTTTTTACATGGAGAGTTTCCCAGGAGGCATATTATACCATGTCACATGTAAGCAAATAATGCTGAATTACAAGAACAACTTGACGCCGGCCGCAGGGCAAGTGTATGGGTTAAGCCCATAACGGCGCAAGTGTGTCCTTTTCTACCCATCCAAAAGCATTCTCAGACTCTCCCATAATCATTCCGCCACCCCAGTGTGTATGCATGCCAAATCATTTAGTGCGAAGTGTATTGTGCATCAAACAGCAGTGTACAGTACGTGCCGAAGGCCATCAAGGGTTATCATCATGTTCGGTATGTTTACTTTCATGTTTTCAGCAGACATTTATAAATGCATCATTCACTATCAGCAAAATATGTAACGTAATTTATTATGTAATTTAGTGTGTGCCATTTTCGTAAGGTATTAATATTAATATTTCATGCGCACGAGGTACCGGAAGTGTGTAAACCTCGTAGCGAGGCAAGGAGCCCCTAGCGGTTGCCTTCCTCGTGGCAGTTCGTCAAAGACTTCTGGAGAGGTAAGGCGCTGTCCGTGTGCTCTTCATCTTTCGTTTCACTGATTGTTAGTTTTCAATAGTCTCGTTAGTATACCGGTTCACCTTTGCTTAGCACACGTTACCAGATATTCCCCATTGCATTGCGCATCCGCTTAACTTAATAATTGGGACAATTTTTGATATTTTTTTAACTTAAACACCGCGTCGGCATTATCACCGCAACGTGGTTAGGGACTTTTGTATCGGGAGACATCGGCACTCATCCTTCACCATACGAGGTTCGTTTTGGTATTGTTTTATTCAGCATAATTTTGCACATGCGTTGCTAAGGTTATTTTGTATTTGTGTAACAATTTAAGGGCGTAATTCATGTTTTTGTGACCGACCACGTGCAGGTTATGACACCGCCATTGTGTTCAGCATGCATGTGAGCAGTACGTTGTAAGTTCATTTCATTATCACGCACTCATGCAATTCATCTCGTTGAGAACATCACTCTGTGTGCAGCGTGTTACGTGCCATTCACCCCACCACCAGCCTAGCATAGCTCGCCACAGTTGTCGCACTGTACTGCTAACATCACTTGTAGAGCCCTACCACACTACAGGGTGCACGGGAACGGCTGCCTTGTGACACGTTAGTTAGGCACGGGCTCACCGCAACTCAACTCTCTACACCAGCTTCAAAGTGAACCTGACGGTCCATCAAAGTGGCTGCCAGTCCCTCGCTGCTTAAGGAAGTGCACCTTCTGGTGTCGTAGACTCACCTGGTACACTAGCTCCACACTGATCACTCACCAACCACGTGCGATATATCAGCCGGTCGTAGTCACTACGCAAAGTTCACTATCATGTTCACTATTGTGTGCTTTAGGGTTATTGTTACTGCAAGGGACGCATCACTACGTTTACCTCGCTGCGTGCGTAATTCAGACATTATTTTGGCACTATGTACCGTAAGCGTAATAAATCATCTGTAAGTGAAATACTGTTTACATAATTTCTAGACACCTAATATTGCCAGTAGAAGCAACGTAAGTTATCAGGCGTACTGGGGGCTAACATCCAGTAAGTGTGTAGTTCTGGTATAGTCAGTGTCATATATGTTAATCCATTCAAGCGCTTTCACCACTTAATCATGCACATCAACGCGCCGCGTGTTAAGTGGCTCTCAATCACTCATCGTTAAGTGGCTTTCCCAAGTGGGGCTTGTGTGTTCGCATCAATACCACGGCAGACAGCTTTCCTGAGGGAAGCCCAGAGAAGCGTAGACAGCAATGTGTGCATAGGGTACGTTAGGCCGAACATCGCGGCGCGCGCGCAAATCGGGCGTGCTGGACGTCGCCAGCGTGAGCTGTGGAAGCTGGGACAGTGACTTCACGCGGTCCTACGCTCCAGTCACACCGACACGTACTGCGGAAGGGCACGTGCGTGACACCCTTCAGCAGGGCCTACCAACCGCGTGGTACGAGGTCGTGACAACCGCGATGGACGACAAGACGCAAGCCTGCAGTGATACGCCCATGGACAGATGCAGCAAGTGCACTCGCACCAAGCACATCAACCTGCTGGACCATAACACCTGGGACCTGATCCTGTGTCTGTCCATACCGGACAATACGGACCTGCCAACATCACCAACTCAGCGATGCACCCGAGAGAAGTGCGACAGTCAGGGTAAGCAGTGGGCAGAATATCAAGAGTGTTTGCGTGGGGTACACACACGGTGCATGAGTCACGATGAGTACAGGACTTATAGGGACGGTATTTTCAATTGTCACATGTGTAGACCGACTAAACTAGGACAGAAACCGAACATTGTAAACATTCCATGTAAAGTCTAGCAACAGTCAGAGTAGTAATGCGTGTTCTATACAGGGTCTAAGAGGGCCAGATGGAGCAGTTTTACTACCAAGGCGTCACAACAAGTGTAACCACACAACCATGTCAACCACCAGTCAAACAGCACGTAAATCAGTCAGTGCAGACACTCAATCAGTCAGTGCAGTCAGTAGATGAGGGTGTTCATAGTTAGGTGAATCAACACTCATTCCACAATAACAGTGACGCAACCACTCCATTCAGGGGCTTCTAACCGGACGTTCACTCCACACCCCGAAGGCACATACCACAGTGCACCGAGAGCAACAACATAAGCCTAACCACGTCACCATTTCTAGGGTTCACGCCAGTAGGGCACCCTAACACGACCAAAGGGTCAGACTTCAGAGGATTCAGCCCGCAGAGTGCAATCAGTGTCAGTGCGCGCACCGGAACTCACACCACAGAGCACGATGCAACGCCAAGACGCACACGACAGGCAGTACGCAGACTGGCTGTCAACACAGCACGACCACTACGGGGACGCAAACAGTGTAGAGAGCCACCACTTGCACCACCCACACCAGACTCAACATAGGAGCCATCACCACTTCAACGGAGGCGAGTAGGGTTGCCCCCACATCCATGTCCTGTCTGTCCACGGACAAAGGTGCCAGTTCAAGCCCGGGCAGGTCAGCGAAGAGTGGAGGTGACTTGGCAGCGCCGTCATGGTCTCCGCAGGAGGGGTCGCTTGACGCCGGCCGCAGGGCCAGCGTTTGGGTTAAGCCCATAACGGCGCAAGTGTGTCCTTTTCTACCCACCTAAAAGCATTCTCAGACTCTCCCATAATCATTCCGCCACCCCAGTGTGTTTGCATGCCAAATCATTTAGAGCGAAGTGTATTCTGTATCAAGCAGCAGTGTACAGTATGTGCCGAAGGCCATCAAGGGTTATCATCATGTTCGGTATGTTTACTTTCATGTTTTCAGCAGACATTTATAAATGCATCATTCACTATCAGCAAAATATGTAACGTAATTTATTATGTAATTTAGTGTGTGCCGTTTTCGTAAGGTATTAATATTAATATTTCATGCGCACGAGGTACCGGAAGTGTGTAAACCCCGTAGCGAGGCAAGGAGACCCTAGTGGTTGCCTTCCTCGTGGCAGTTCGTCAAAGACTTCTGGAGAGGTAAGGCGCTGTCCGTGTGCTCTTCATCTTTTGTTTCACTGATTGTTAGTTTTCAATAGTCTCGTTAGTATACCGGTTCACCTTTGCTTAGCACACGTTACCAGATATTCCCCATTGCATTGCACATCCGCTTAACTTAATAATTGTGACAATTTTTGGTATTTTTTTAACTTAAACACAGCGTCGGCATTATCACCGCCACGTGGTTAGGGACTTTTGTATCGGGAGACATCGGCACTCATCCTTTACCATACGAGGTTCGTTTTGGTATTGTTTTGTTCAGCGTAATTTTGCACACGCGTTGCTAAGGTTTTTTTTTGTATTTGTGTAACATTTTAAGGGCATAATTCATGTTTTTGTGACAGACCACGTGCAGGTTATGACACTGCCATTGTGTTCAGCATGCATGTGAGCACGTTGTAAGTTCATTTCATTATCACGCACTCACGCAATTCATCTCGTTGAGAGCATCACGTGTGCAGCGTGTTACGTGCCATTCACCCCACCACCGGCCTAGCATAGCTCGCCACAGTTGTCGCACTGTACCGCTAACATCACTTGTAGAGCCCTACCACACTGCAACGTGCACGGGAGCGGCTGCCTTGTGACACGTTAGTTAGGCACGTGCTCACCGCAACTCAACTCTCTACATCAGCTTCCAAGTGAACCTGACGGTCCGTCATAGTGGCCGCCAGCCCCTCGCTGCTTAAGGAGGTGCACCTTCTGGTGTCGTAGACTCACCTCGTACACTAACTCCACACTGATCACTCACCAACCACGTGCGATATACCAGCCGGTCGTAGTCACTACGCAAAGTTCACTATCACGTGCACTATCGTGTGCTTTAGGGTTATTGTTACTGCAAGGGACGCATCACTACGTTTACCTCGCTGCGTGCGTAATTCAGACATTATTTTGGCACTATGTACCGTAAGCGTAATAAATCATCTGTAAGTGACATACTGTTTACATAATTTCTAGACACCTAATATTGCCAGTAGAAGCAACGTAAGTTATCAGGCGTACTGGGGGCCAACATCCAGTAAGTGTGTAGTTCTGGTATAGTCAGTGTCATATGTGTTAATCCATTCAAGTGCTTTCACCACTTAATCACGCACATCAACGCGCCGTGTGTTAAGTGGCTTTCAATCACTCATCGTTAAGTGGCTTTCAATCACTCACATCAACGCGTCGGGTGGGATACCGAACACACCAAACAAACCACACCCTGAGGCTTAAGAGTCTCGAAGTGCGGTACCTGGGAATCCAACTCGAAATCTATTGATGTACATTTAGAGCTTGGCCTAGCACGTTAATCAGGTGGAAGAACACTCTCAGAGGCTTCCACTGGTGCACTCCCCACTGATTCATTGAAATTGCTAGCCTGTGGCATAATAGTTTCTATACACACATGCCATCTTCTGTATAAACAATCATGTCACAGTCCATTGCATCTTCAACAGAATGCAGCACACCACCCAAAGCTTGACGCGTGTCCAAACACGCCCCCTTTACCCTAGTCCGTCCGCCGCACTGCCGAAGACTCCCGAGAAAACCCTCGCCACTAGCGTCAAGGAGGGTGGGATTATGTGCGCCGTTTTCCCTACAGAAATTAGCGTGTATTAATTGCTGGAGTGTTTTCTTTTTCTCATCAAGTTTAGTCTGTTTTATGT
This sequence comes from Medauroidea extradentata, assembly GCA_003012365.1. Classification (NCBI taxonomy): domain Eukaryota; kingdom Metazoa; phylum Arthropoda; class Insecta; order Phasmatodea; family Phasmatidae; genus Medauroidea; species Medauroidea extradentata. The sequence goes on from PNEQ01020224.1 coordinate 14,824, forward strand.
GTTCAGTGCTTCATATTTTTGGAATATTTATGTTGGTCTTACCTCTTTAACACATCGCTACGTAGGTTAAATAAACACAACAGTGTCCTGGACGCACGTAAAAACTGTTAAGTTACTGTTCTTTTAATGTTCAAGTGTTTTGTAATATGTATTTTCAAGTTCGTTGTGCGGCCATTATTGCCCCATATCGGCAACGTCATGTTCTTTGTGTATCACTCCGCCGATAAACAGTTCTGTTGGAAACACTATATATCAAAGGGACATTCATGGGAAGCCCAGTACTCTATAATAATTTGTTCGTTTTTGTTTATGATAATTTGCCTTCCCCAACAGTGTGTTCATGTCTGTAATGGAATGTCCAGCATCGGAACTATTTCCTGGGGATCTTGTTGCGACGTGGGTCTGCCATTGAAGCCAGTCTGACTTGTGGCGCGTAGGAGAGCAGACGTTTGTCACCTCAGGTCCTTCATCTTTGTTGCTGCCTCCATTCTTTAGTGTCTATAGTTAAGTATTTAATACCGGAACCTTGTTTGTTTGTTCACCGACCCGGGAGCCTCCACCCCCGTCGACTATCGCGCCCAGGGGCTTCGCTTCTCTTAAGTGTTTTTCGGGCTCAAGCCATTTCTTCAGCTTAACCCACTGGGGGGGGGGGGGGTTTGTGCCCCAGGACCGCTTCACTGGCAGGCCTTAAGCTTTGTTGGTTTTCTGTTCAGTATTTTCTATGGTGAGTAAACATCAGCAATCGTCACCCAGTTTTCATTGTGTTACTCACCCAGTTACCTAAGTTAATTACCCTAAAGTGTGTCGGGGCGTGGAGACTGGCCCTAAAACAAGCCTCCGAAGACCGTCAAGAGGGTGCTGAAGTCGTCTGTCTGGTAGGTAGCCTTCTCCATTGGTCGTCGGCCCGTCGACCCTGAGGTCCACAACACTATTGTGTCGGAGGGTTTTCCCCGCGGCTACCTGCCGTACCCTTCTACCTACTATCCCTTTTCTCAGCTCTCCCTGCTAGCCGGCCCAACCCCTTTAAATATTAGTAATCATGAAACCATACAAAATTCACCCGTGTAAATGTTCACGCTCGTATAATTATAGTAACAAAGAATGAAATATTTTTTTAAAGCATGTACATACAAGCACTGTACTTTTTCCGTCCTCTATTATTGTTTTAATTTACATGACAGATGATCATACCGAACAAATCAGCATTGAAATCTCGTACCTTGGTAATGTCAGGATGCGAATTGAATTCTATTTCTATTTGGGCCCATGACTCCATTTTTGCTGCCAGGTTATTGAGATCTGCTTTTTTATTCTCAATAACACTAGCCCGAGAACAGAAAAGTCCAAACAAAATGCTCTGCTCGTTCTGAGAAAAACGCTCAAATTGCGCACTAGAAGCCATTTTTCTCAATTTCAAAACAATATACCACCACCACCATAGATTACAGAACACACTTCATTCCTATTGGCTGTTTACTATGGCGTTATTGATGACGTCACTGACGTTCGGGTATTCTCGATGTCGGTCGGCTTTCCTCGCAATAAGGAAGAGCCGAGCCTTTCCTTCCGCAAGAAAAGGAATAAGGAAGCCTTTTCGCGTCTTTGCACCGTACTTCAAGAAAAGGAGCATCTCTGCATACGGCCCTTAGAAATCTTCTGGTCAAAGCAAAAGAATTAATAAAATAATAAAGCTTGAAAAAAAAAAATGCCAACATTCCTAGTACCTTTTCCCATGAATACCTTTCAGAACGACATTTAGGCTATTCAGAAGGATAATTTACATCCAACAACTTACTGCAGTCATTTTTTTCTTATTTTGGAGGCTGAAGTTTCTATAATAACATTATACGTATCAATAAAAAACCACAAATACAAATTGTAGCCTGCTATACATTTTCCAAAACAGCTGACTTCACCTGATAACTATCTAACAACTGTGACATATATAATGGGAGGGTGATTACTATGGGGGTTAGGGTGTTGAAAGAATAGGCCTGCACTAGCCTCAAATAATGTAAAGCTTGGTAAATTGGAAAAGCAGGGAGGACAGACTCTCGGTCGAGAAAAGGAACATTTTTAGATTTCACAACATAAAATTGCAAACTAAACCGTACTGGAGAATACTGCTAATGAAAGGAGCTTTGAAATACAAGTTTTTTGGAGGATTCTGTTCAGATGGTCGATAAGGGGAAGTAGGTGGATGCATGCTTCATAGACTTCAAGAAGGTCTTTGACAAGGTTCCTCATGGAATACAGATTAGAAAAGTGGAAAAACTGCTGGATGACAAGCTGGTGGTTGACAGGATTAAGGACTTTCTCAGGGGACTAAGTCATTCAGTGAAAGTGGGGGAGGTAATGTCAGAGGAAGGAGAGGTTACATCAGGAGTACCGCAGGGAAGTGTGTTGGGACCTTTGTTATTCACTGTATTGGTGAATTACATGAGATACATGATTACAGGTAAAATAAAACCTTCTGCAGATTACTGTGTACTATATACACCCACATAACACAGTAGCTAAAAGCTGATTTTATGTGCAAGTATATTTGACATACGTATTATACATATATCATAAATGGAAATGACCTGTATCATGAACAGTTGCAAGTTGACGTGAGCGGGGGTCGTGATTAAGTGTTGTTTGCCCGGTGCGCCAGCCCTTTAAGAGAGAACGGGCACTCATGAGAACAGAGACTCTAAGTTTCAGGGCCATGTGGCCTACGGCCGTGGCGTTGCAGAACACTCCCCACTCTACGTCGCTAGATTACTTATGCAGGGGAATCTTATGGCGTTCCCCACGCCCGTAGCACTAAGGTAGAAAATACACACATATCACACTGTAGGTAGAACACTGGTAAGCGGGTTGAAGTGTCCTGCGCCCTTATGGCCGTGAAGCAGCAAGTAATAAATACGCACCTGTAATCTGGAAAATCGTATTTATTGGTAAAGCACCATACTCCAACCCACAACACTGGTGGCGCAAATAGCGGACCCGGTCCTAAGCCCGACCGGTGGGCGATGCTGTTGTAAGAAAATTCACCACGTGAGTGAAAAATATTAATTAGGTAATGCCCCTGGGCGACGAGTTGCAGGGGTGACGGTACACCTCCGGGCCAGCAAAGATTAAGAGAAAATGTTCCAGACGAAAAAGACTAACTATTGATACGCTACTGATTATACAAAGATGTGAAGGGCCCGGAGTGACTAGCACATCGACCGTCCCGGTCCGCCGCGTAATGCCAACTGGCGAGTCCTTCCCGCGTGCATGACGTCGTGCCGCCAAAGCGCGGGAAGCACTCGCCGAAAAACACAAAATTACAAAATTAAACAGGGGCAAAGGCCCAAAACACTTAGAATAGCACAACTTGAGGGTTAGAGTCCCAAATTTGTATAATGGGATAGTTTGTTGAAAGTTTACATAATTTTTAATTATATGAAATTTTTAACCAGACGGCTCTTAAAAACATAGACACTGAATTTGGACGTTATTTAAATAGAAATAATTATAACACAACACTGGCAATTACAGAACAAATAGAACGTGAAACTGTTTGGGGGAGAACACATGTAATTATTTGGGCGGCAAGTTGGCTGCGTGGCAACTTGGACAGTTGTCACGAGGCGCAGGGGTGTTTCACTGGTATAAAGGTTAAAAACGACAAAGTGGCGAGGGGGCACCGTACACATAAAACGCACTTACCCCTGGCCTCTCTATATTATTTCCTGGTGAATGGCATAGCTACCCTTGACGGGAAAAGCACGGGAGGGCTTTTACACGGTATCCAACTTTGACGTTAAATTACGTAGTTTCTCGTCAAGGGGGCACATTCCTACCATTTGCCGGTATTTCTGCTGAGCTGACGCACACGCTGGTGGCACCCGGCCTCGCGGGGGCGGCGTCTGGACGCCGCTACCTCGTGTGCCCACGTGGACGGGTGTGTTCCCATATGCCGTGGCTGTACGGGCGCTCGGCCCGTTCCGTAATGTTGGCATGGTGCACACGACGGGCTGCGAGATAATTACGTGCAAGCGGTTGCACGTCAAAGTATATGTATAATATACACACATTGAATAGCTAAATAGCTTTACATTATTCATGTTGAGACATGGTATATATAATAGGCCTATATGTTCTCAGTGGTGGGACACTTAACAATTTTTGCACCTAATTTGAACATTATATGTACATATAATATACACAATGAATGTCCATAAGAAACTTATAATTTACATACAATATAATTGTAGAAGTTCAGGGAAGGACAGTGAGGTGGGTGATGAATAAATGGATAAGGCAGTGTCAGACTTGTGAGGAGGAAAGGAATTGGGATAGAAACCATTCAGGGACAGCAGGCTGGTCATGTTGTATAGGATGGAGAAGGGGAGGGGGGATGAGGAAGTTTCGCCTAGAAACTAACTGAGGGAATTTTTAAGGGAAAAATAGTAACAGTGAGAAAATACAGGTGGTGTGGAGGAGAATGAAGAGGGGTAGACAGTCGATGTTGGTGAAGACAGCGAGGGATAGGACTGCATTGAGGGAGGCGTAGGAGATTGTGAGTGGGGTTGGAAGGCTTAGGAAGGGGCTGGAGGATTGTTGTTGTGGGGATGGGGAGTAGTCTGCTCACCACTGGGTGTTGCCCTTATTGCATGTATAAAACTTATTATTATTCATTTGTGATAAACCTATAGGCCTGAATACACGATGAGCCACACTTTTTCAAAAGTGCAGTTGCAAGAAAAAGTGCTGGTACAGTACACATACACTTACTACCTACTTGAAATTAAATACAAAAACCTTCCCACATTTTATTTATAAAAATGTCACCTATAGGTAGGTTCGAAAGATTATGACAAATTTGGTTGGAAGGGCAACCAGATATTACTGATAATAAATAAAATATGTTTGAGACAGATATGTAACTGGAGAAAGTATGTGTGTATGCATATGTTGAACAGTATTTTGGTAAGTTATACTGTTGTATTATTGACCTTGTCCCCCAAGTTTAAATTATAAACACAAACTGAATATTCATTTCCTGGTTTTTGATCTTGTTACATTTGAAACAACAAATATAATAAGGATATTGTAAACTGTTCGCTACGAGAACCATGTGTTTACATGTCTAAAATTAAATACTTTTGGTGTTAAATTACTGGGGTTGAAAACATCAGTAAGTGAAATTGAATCGTCGTCGAATTTACTACTCACAACTAGAGATGGGCGTTATTTAACGTAACCGTTAAAAATAACTGTTATAAATTTGTAACACGTTACTCGAGTAACACATTTCGCATTTGACGCTGGTTTTTTTTTAACGTTTAAAGGATGTGTTATAACTTTTGTGGAACGTGAAACTGTTCTAACCCAGCACGCGCATGCGCACAGTTCCTTCTTCGGCGAACTCTTTCTCCATCTTCAAGTCATATATATATATATATATATATATATATATATATATATATATATATATATATATATATATCACACATGCGTGCACGTAGATCCTTACTGCTCATGCGTAAGAGTTATTTTTTGGAACGACTTGATGTCAGGACGTTACTTGACTACGTTACTTCCGACTGCTGCCGCGTTTGTTGTTCCACGTGCATAGCAGATATATTTTTAAAACACTCCGTGCTCAGTCGTTTTAATATATAACAGTGTCTGTTTTACAACATCTGCTTGTGTGTATGTAACGTTTGTAAATTGAGTAAAAGGTAAAAAAAAACAAGCCACATGTGAGCTTATTAAACAGTTTCGGATTCCGAAAGAAAATTAGCAATTTGTATCCTTCATAATAAATATTTGTGTTACAGCTGAACTACTAACTTAAAAAAAACTGTTACAGTTGCATTTATACTTAACTAGAGTTTTAAAAAAACCAAGTAAGTTTGATACATCGTTACATTTCAAGCACACGAACGAAATTACATAACAAATATTTGTAACGTGTGAAACCTCGTTCCAAGTTCCAAGTAGTCTCGATGAACAGTTTTCAGTAACACGTTCCAAAAATAACATGTTACTGGAACATGTTATTTATTTGGAACGGGAACGTTGGAACATGTTACACGGAAATAACAGTTTGGCACATCCCTACCACAACACAGCAGTTCTGCAATAAACATTAATCGCAAGCCAAGAGTATTTAGGTTAAGTACATATGAACACTGAATTTATTAATAAAACCATAACGAGCATTCCAAATTAACTAAGTCTACAACGTCACAGTTTTAATTACTTTCAGGTAACGATACAAGTTACATTCGTTTTCATTCATTACAATAAATACAAAAAATAACCATATTTACAAGTTTCCCCGTGCAATATTTCAGAACAAAGAGTAAATAATAATAAAACTTGTTTACAATCGCTTATTTCTCATTGGCTGCGTGACAGTGACGTCACAAAAAATGCAACGATGCCACGTCGTGCTATTATTCCGACGCGATAGTGACTATGGTCGTTTTGGGCCTTATTCATAGTCGTGAGATAGTTCCGAGATGATCCTGAGATCATCTTGTGCCAGTTAGTCCAGGGTTGGTCCTGACTTAGTCCGGACCAAGTGTTACCTTATTCATAAACGCCAACTAACGCCGGACTAGAGACAGTCGCGGGATCAGCCTTGTACACTGTTGCCAGATGCTTCGCGCATGCGCACAGCACATTTTAACACACGGGCAAGCATTCGCGAGTGAATATAATTTGAATTACGATTACGTTTACCCCGAAATATTGTTTCAGTTATGTCATATAGCGAATATATTGTGCGATGTTAGTACATTTTGCATCAATAAGCCACTTTATTAAGATATGCTGAAAATAAAAAATTAAGTCAATTTTTTTTACAGATAGCACTATTAATGTGGCTGTTGTAGGGCAGTGTTAACACTTCTGCTTTCTAACTTAGAGTCGTGAGATCGAGGTTTTCGTGAAACATTTTTTTTAAATTTCTTAAACTACTAAATTATTAGTCACAGGATAGCAAAGTTATATTTATTTAACTGATATTACGTCCAAACTGACAGTAAAATCATGAACATAAATGTATGTGTGGTAAAAAAAAAATCGCCTTTTAAAACAATAATTTAAACTACTGTTGATAAAACATGAGAAAGAATTGGGAAAATAATTCGTGACACATAATGTAAAAGCATTGAAGAATTCAAAACGAATATATCAGGTTAATGTAGGTACACTACCTATACATAAACACGTATATTTCACTACTCGAAATTATATTAAGAACGATATGTGCTGTGCCATTATGTAACGACCTAACAAGAAAATTTAACAGTTAAATTCCGCATAAAAACGTCGGAAATATGTATAAGAATATTTTGTGCCAGTAGAGGTTTCTATGCCAAAATATTACCGGATTTGCTGTCGTGATGTAAAACGAATTTAACGTTACAGAATCTACAGAATAAATGCACTTATAGAATAAGAAAACTGCATTATTTTCTTTATATACAATTAAAAACTAACAAATTTAAAGAACAAAAAACTTTTTGCACCAGGCGAGACTTGAACCCACAGCCTTTAGATTACTGTGCCAGTACCCTACCCCTGAGCTACCGAGATACTCTTTAATGTAAGTGGATAATTGATGTATACAAATTCAAGTTGATAGTAAATATAACTTATTTTACGCAGATCGTATATTTACGGTTTCATATTGCTAATAGCAATAATTTCCATCTTATTAGCCTTGATAAAATATTATTGCTGTACGTAAATGTCTTATACGGTACAATAAACACGCAATACGAGAATTTTTGCTCACAAAGTTTGAATTTAACAGTTTTTAATTAAGTAACTAATGCTTATTACTAAATAAATTATCAGTGTAGACGCATAATAAGTTTTTAGTATAAATATCCATTATATTACATAAGCTGCGTATATAAAACAGACGTAATATATTGTAATGGTCCGCCATGTTAATTTTCGACTTAGCCCATCGTTAAACCTACACTTGGTCCGGACTAAAAGTTAGAACGGACTAACGCACGATGATCCTCGGACTAGCGTTATTCCGCGTCTATGAATATGACATGCCCTGACATGTCGTAGTGATAGTCTGCCTTCCTTTACTATGTGAGGAAGATGGCGTCCTGCTCTCAGGCTCTTCGTCTCTACATCACGTAGTGTACTATCCATATAGACTTCGTCAACAGATGGCGCAGTGTGTTAATTAATGCGTTTTTACATTTAGTATACCATGAGGAGTGTGGTCGCCCTTACTAACCCTTTACTGTGCCTGCAATAATGCATTAGCAATCTGTGAATATTGTACTCTGAAGCTAAGGCTAATTTTGTGTATGAAAAGGGACTATGTAAATAGTTATACACTGTGTAGTCAGTCTAACTACACATATATACCTCTTGTAAAAGTATTGTACTGCACCCTTCCTCCGATCAGGAATAAAGCCAGTTAAAGCACTGTGTGTTTTAATAAGTGTACCTTCACTCCTATTATCGGTAGCTGCGGTGGTTTGCCTGCTCCTCCTGAGGTAGCTGCTTCCACTTGCCTGCTCCGAAACTAGGTAGTGACCATCTCCCACCCCTTCTCCCTTACTGGTAGCTGCTACGAATTGCCTGCTCCTCCAGAGGTAGCTGCGTTCGTTTGTCTGCTCCAGAAGTGACATCCATTTCCCGACTCCATGCCCAGAAAGTCCGGCAAACGACACCATCGGTCTGCGCCGGCAGAAGCACTGACGGAGCACCCTGGGTACTTATCAGCAGGAGGCAGCCAGGAGTCTCGCAGCCCCATCTACAGTTCTCAGTACTTTCCAGACTACTCAGCCGTACCATATTCACCAAGACCACTGTCACAGTCACCTAGTCTGTTCCCTACTCCGCCAGTTCGAATTGCACCCGACAGTCATGCCTTCAAACGCATACTCGTTGAACTGCCACCACCAGAAGACCGCCTACCTCCAAGTCGAGTGCACGACAGGAACACACCAGTAGATCCAAGACCTCGCCCAGTGCCTCCTCACCTCAAGGCCAGGTTCTTGGAGCTCTTTGGGCCTGACCCGCCCAACCGCACTTGAGTGCACCGACCCCGGGAGGGCTTACCCTCCCACATAAACTCTGACAAAGACACCTCCCCCCCACATACCAGGCACGCCATTTTGGCGCCCAACGTGGGGCCACTATTAAACCAGAGAGTTAGATAACCCATGCCCTAAAAACCTCACCATGAGCACCACTAAGTGCACGATGGCCAGCTGCCAGCAAGGAGGGAAATGCGTAGTCCAGTGTGTCATGTACCAGGACATATACCACAACGCTTGCTTAGGTTGGGAAGACGTCGACAAGGAATATAAGGGACTCTGTTATGTGTGCACAACGTGCATTGCCAGATCTACGAAGATCAAATCAGAGAAACCAACACCCCGAAGATGTTTTGTCCAAGAGTGTCCGGGGACGGCCTTGGTTATGACGACATGCCACTCATGTCTAAGAGACTACCAGCTTTCATGCCTCGGATGGGGTGGAGTACCACTGAATCTGGCAGAACTATCATTTCTGTGTCACCTCTGTAGAGTCACCACACACCTGGAGACACCACAACTCAGACAGTCGTTGCCTCTGTACCCCTGCTCCCTACGCCAGTTCTATGGTAAAGACCACGAGGACCCCCACCTGTATGCAAACGAATGGGAACAACTCTTCAAAGAGCAAGGAAATCCGGGTGCAAGGTGGCCGGTTCTAATAGAGCAAGCATTGCGAGGAGAGGTGGCCCAGTGGTGGAAGAATCACGAAGGGTTGTATAGAAACTGGGAAGAGTTCAGAGGGGCCCTGTGCGACCGTTTTAGTAGCCCGACTCAGGTGTCTTTGCTCACGGCTCAGTTGTACATCAAAACCCAGGGGGAAGGCGAAGATGTGGAGGCCTTCATCACACACAAGCAAAAACTGTTCAAACGTCTGTACCCTGAAGGAGAGGACAGTGCTTTCCTCACAATGCTAGTAGAAATGGTCCTTCCGCACTTGAGGCCCTTTCTGCGCAATCCCGCCCCGGAAAGCCTGCGAGATCTGCTGGCACGTGCCACCGCAGTACAAAGGGACTTTCGACAGTCCAAGGACAGAAAACCCACGGCCTCTCTAGCTCGAGACACTCCCAAGACCCAAACAGAAACCAATCCGCCTAAATGTTGGCACTGCCCTGGGTACCATAGGAATATGGACTGTCCCATGGCACCAGCTCGCCGCAGTGAAGGGAAAAAGGGAGACAGGCCGGAAAACCAATGAGGGAAAGTGGAGGCTCCTCCATTCCCTTTCCCCGCGAAATGGAGGAACAAGAGAGATGCTGGTCTTGCCACCCTGCAGAGGCCGCCAACATACTCGCCAACACCAGAAGCTATCTTCCTAGAATACCAGTCCAGATCGGTGAACTGAAGGTCCTAGCACTAGTGGATTCAGCAGCATCCACCAGCTTTGTCAGGTCCGACTTAATGGACAACCAGTCCTCACCACTATTACCTGCCCCACACCTTGCACATCTTGCTCAAGAGAATGCCATGTTGCCCATACAGGGGAGGACCAGGGTAAAGTGTATAGTGGGTGAAGCACGAATGGAAGTATCGTGTTAAGTAGCGGAGGAACTGAGGGAAGAAATGATACTGGGAAACGACTGGCTGGGGGAACAACAAGCTGTGCTGGAGTTCGAGGCTAACAGGATATACATAGGCTGCTCACCTAGGCAAGTCCTGTATTGGGTCAGAAGGGAAACAGACGAACCACGGGAAGTCACATTGACATTGGATGATTTGAATCACAGTGTACCTGAGATCTTGCATCAACAGATGTTACAATTGCTGCAGAAGTACGCTACTGTCTTTACTCCAACCGACTGTCTACGCAGAACTACCAGCGCCCAACACGAAATACGCCTGAGAGAACAACGGCCAGTGTACATCAAACCAGGAAAGTTGTCGGACAAGAAGAGAGCCATCGCAGAAGAGCAAGTGGAGACCATGAGGACAATGGGCATAATCGAACCTACCAGGTCTCCATACAATTCCCTGGTAACAATCGTGGAAAAGAAGGACAAAACCCCAAGGTTCTGCATCAACTTCCAGCTGCTGAATGATCTGACCATAGACGCAGTCCCTCCTGCGGTGAATGTTCAGGATAGGCTTAAGGGTCTGGGAAACTCCACGGTATTTTCCACACCGGATCTGAAGTCGGGATACTGGCAGATCCCCTTACACCCACTATCTAAACCTCTGACAGCTTTCACCGCGCCCGATGGACAACGCTACCAGTTCACAGTGATGCCCTTCGGGTTGAAAAATGCCCCGAGCACATTCCAGCACATGATGACCCAAGACATGCTGCCCGATCTGATAAGAAAGTGTTGTTTCGCCTATCAGGACGATGTGATAGTATACTCACGCAACTGGGAAGAACACCTGGAACATCTGGACCGGGTGCTAGAACGCCTGGCCCTCCACAAACTCACCAGCAACCTAAGGAAATGTCATTTCGGAAAGAAACAGTTGGAATACCTGGGCCACGTGGTAACAGAAAGCAGCACTCGAGCCCATCCAGAAAAGGTCCGAGAAATAATAGAAGCCCAAACTCCGAAGACCAGAAAACAGCTGAGAAAATTCCTGGGATTGACCAACTGGATGAGAGAATTCGTTCCCCAATTCTCCACTGTGTGCAAGTCACTGACTGACCTACTGAGCCCGCAAGTGGCATTCAAGTGGAAGGCCGAACAGGAGAAGGCATTCGAAGACCTAAAGGAAAGGTTCCGGACAAATCAAGGAATTGACCAGGCCAGACCACGCCCACCCTTTTATCCTACAGACGGATGCCTCCCAGGTCGGGATAGGTGCCGTCCTGTACCAAGAATCCACACCGGGAAAACGACAGATTATATCCTATGCCAGCACCAAACTGACTCCACGAGAGCAGAAGTACCACAGCGATGAGCTGGAATGCCTAGCTGTCATCTGGGCAGTCAAGCGCTTCCGTCCCTATCTAGAGGACAGACACTTCACTCTCCGTACGGACAATCATGCCCTGACATGGCTGAAGTCAATGAGAGAGGAGAAAACCAAGATGGCCAGATGGTTTCTCATACTCCAGTGTTTTTCGTTCAGTATAGAGCATTGTCCGGGGAAAGAAAATGAGTTTGCGGACACACTCTCAAGGTGGCCCACCAACGACATCGTGAGCGAAGACTGTTTGGCCCTAGAAGGGACACTCGCCCCCTCACCAAGACCAAGTTGAGCGTTACCTGAACCACCCTCGGTACGGCACATCGCAACTGGCTCAAGAAGACTCAGCCAACGGGTCCGAGATGCACAGCAGTATGATGTTGAAATCTGCTCCACGGTCTGAGACATCATGAATGCAATAACGAAGGTTGCGAGAGACCACACAGAAAAAGAGAAGAGACTACTTACTAACTACAGGGTCTCTCACAACGGTTTGGTTAAACGCACAGATAATGGAGACAACCCCCGGCTGGTAGTGCCACCAGCCCTCCAACAGGAAGTGATGTGGGAATACCATGATGGCGAATTGGCAGGCCATCCTGGCAGCAGCGGAACACTGAGGGCTGTTCAGAAAGGATACACTTGGAAAGGCATCAGGACAGACGTGGAACAGTATGTGAAGACCTGCCAACAGTGCTGCCAGGCCAAGGCAAGTAAACCTGTGGGGCAATCTTCCAACCGAGAACGGGTGCACACACAGCCATGGACTACGGTGGCAGTCGACCTGATGGGACCTTACCCCCACAGTTCCAAAGGAAACTGTTCTCTCCTAGTCGTGACAGATCTGTTCTCACGATGGATGGAGGCCTTTCCTATGAAGACTGCTAAGGCCCCTAAGATAGTACAAATGATGGAAAAGGAGGTGTTCACCCGATGGGGATATCCTAAGCAGATACTCACAGATAACGGGACCAAGTTCACCGGCAGAGTGTGGAAGAAGGCATGTGACAACTGGCAAGCCACCCACTGGACCACTGCGTTGTACCACCCACAGGCTAATCCCACTGAAAGGCGAAACCAGGAAATCAAAAAGGGGTTACGTCTCCGTCTACAGGAGGACCGCACCAAATGAGATGAACACATCCCAGCCATACTGTTTACCCTCGGAAATCGACACAACAAGAACCTGGGGTGTAGTCCGAGCCAGATTCTCTTCGGCCAGGATAGGCTCCGGCCGGGTGAATGGGACCTACCTGCTGGAAAGGATCCTGAAGAAACTGCACCTAGCCTCACTGATATTAAAGAGGAAGCCAAGGGGTGGCACCAGGAAGCACGCCAACTACAAGCCAACAGGGCATTGGAACGAAACGTACCAAATGACATTCGGCCCCGACACAGGCTGAGAAAAGGGGATCTAGCTTACTGGAAGAATCACCCGTTGTCATCACAGAACAACCGGTTCTGCGCAGGACTGGCACCTAGATGGCTGGGACCCTACGAGGTGGTCGGTCAGCAAGGTGAGGTTTTCCTGCTCCGCACTGGGCCGTGCCGAACCATCAAGGTACATCAGCAGCAGCTCAAGAAAGCCGAGGTACGCACTCCCGCTCCACAACCTCAAGGGACCAAAGAAACAGCAGACATCTCCCGCCCCATCCAGGAACAGGGCGAACCTACACCAGAAGCATCTAACCCAACCGAGGAGCAGCCAGAATCACCTCCCCATAGCCATCGGAGGCTGAGGCGTCGGGAAGACATGCAGAAACCGGCGAGATACCGGTCCCCTGGTGACAAGCAATGAAGTGGACTGTGTAGGGAGTCGGCACTGGGACTGAAGCCCACGATGCCGACTCAAGGCAACAAGTGCAGTGGTTACAGTGAGGTGGCCTGTGTAGGGAGTCGGCACTGGGACTGAAGCCCACGATGCCGACTCAAGGCAACAAGTGCAGTGGTTACAGTGAGGTGGCCTGTGTAGGGAGTCGGCACTGGGACTGAAGCCCATGTTGACGACTCTAGGCAACAGTGCAACAACCAAAAAGCCCGTTCACCCTCGACTCAGATGGTTTCTGTGAATGGTGGCATAGGAGGAGGGGGGACGAATTGACATGCCCTGACATGTCGTAGTGATAGTCTGCCTTCCTTCACTATGTGAGCAAGATGGCGTCCGGCTCTCAGGCACCATGCTTCGTCTCTACATCACGTAGTGTACTATCCATATAGACTTCGTCAACAGATGGTGCAGTGTGTTAATTAATGTGTTTTTACATTTAGTATACCGTGAGGAGTGTTGTCGCCCTTACTAACACTTTACTGTGCCTGCAATAATGCATTAGCAATCTGTGAATATTGTACTCTGAAGCTAAGGCTAATTTTGTGTATGAAAAGGGACTATGTAAATAGTTATACACTGTGTAGTCAGTCTAACTACACATATATACCTCTTGTAAAAGTATTGTACTGCACCCTTCCTCCGATCAGGAATAAAGCCAGTTAAAGTACTGTGTGTCTTAATAAGTGTTCCTTCACTCCTATTATAGGTAGCTGCGGTGGTTTGCCTGCTCCTCCTGAGGTAGCTGCTTCTACTTGCCTGCTCCGAAACTAGGTAGTGACCATCTCCCATTCTTCTCCCTTACTGGTAGCTGCTACGAATTGCCTGCTCCTCCAGAGGTAGCTGCGTTCGTTTGCCTGCTCCAGAAGTGGACATCCATTTCCCGACTCAATGCCCAGAAAGTCCGGCAAACGACACCATCGGTCTGCGCCGGCAGAAGCACCGACGGAGCACCCTGGGTACTTATCAGCAGGAGGCAGCCAGGAGTCTCGCAGCCCCATCTACAGTCCTCAGTACTTTCCAGACTACTCAGCCGTACCATATTCACCAAGACCACTGTCACAGTCACCTAGTCTGTTCCCTACTCCGCCAGTTCGAATTGCACCCGACAGTCATGCCTTCAAACGCATACTCGTTGAACTTCCACCACCAGAAGACCGCCTGCCTCCAAGTCGAGTGACCGACAGGAACACACCAGTAGATCCAAGACCTCGCCCAGTGCCTCCTCACATCAAGGCCAGGTTCTTGGAGCTCTTCGGGCCTGACCCGCCCAACCGCACTTGAGTGCACCGACCCCGGGAGGGCTTACCCTCCCACATAAACTCTGACAAAGACACCCCCCCCCACATACCGGGTACGTCAAATAAGACAAAAATTAGTCCGACGATAATCCCGCACTAGTCCGGGTCAAAAACGACTATGAATAAGCCCTCTAGGCGTTTTACTTACCGGAAACAATATGGCGGGAGTCCGTTTTACTCGCCAGGTCAAGCACCTCCAGGTCAAGTAGGTCGTGCTCCCGCCACTCCACCTCGCGAGGTAGAGTTGTGGGGGCAAATCGTCTGCTAGACGTTTTCATGCCAGTCTGCTACATCGTGGTCTGTTAACGTTCGTAGTGATATGAATGAGAATAACTTATTATTCCAAACAACATTGGAAAATGATGGAAATATTAGAGCAGATGATGAAGGAATGGTGTTATTTACAGCAGAATGTAATTATTTATTTCGTACATGATGGTTCTTCATGATCTTTGAAAGAACTGTGCAATGGGAGTGCATGACTGGATTTGTTTGTATGGACGTACTCCATTGCGAAATAAATGACTGTCACAAGAAATCTAAAAGTAAAAATAAGACAAGAAAACATAAATAAGCAGAGTATGTTTTAGTCATCAGGATACATACACAACATGAAATTCCAAAACTGGAATCTGGTCAGATAAAACAAGGAAACAAACAGAAATAACCTAGGTTGACATGCGACACAACGATGAGACGAAACAAAAACACAAACAGAATTACAGCAAACGACACAACGATGAGACTAAACAAAACACAAAGATGTCGGACACAAACAGAAAAAACGACAGACAACACAAACGATGAGACGAAATAAAAC
>PNEQ01020225.1:0-30711 GCA_003012365.1 Medauroidea extradentata
GTGTGTGGTTAGTTTCAAATAAAATCTTTGAACGTTTATAATAACGTGAATTCGACACCATCTTCAAGTTTTGGCCAAATAACAACAATTTTTAAGATGACTTATAACCACCAGAAAATGGTGGTAATATTTTCGAAGTTCGAAGTAAAAATTTTATTTCGAATATGATATCGAATAATGAAAATATTCGATTCGGCTTGGAAATTTCGAAGCTTCGCCCACCCCTAAATCTAATATGCTTTTTTGCATGTGTCCCATCGATGTAAAAATCACGACGATATGCAGTCGGGTTCGATCTCTATCAACGTTTCTTCGAAAATGCATTTCACTCCTTTTCACATCCTTAGAGGTAAAATTTCGAAAAATCCCTTCTTAGTGCTTGCCTACGATCTGAGAGGAAACCACACAAACATGTTCACGACTTTAGGTCCAGAGGTTTAGGCTGCAGTTTGATATGTCAGTATCTTTTATATATAGAGATAAAAATAAGTAGTACACTACAGATATAGACAAACGTCTTGGAATACCATTTCATGTATAATTCTTTGTTCTGTCTTTTGCTGTAGGTTGGGATTAAAAAGGTGAGAACCATGGAAGAATACGTAACCTTTTATAATATTCCTAAATCTATAGGTAAAATATGTTGTAATGTCAAAATTGTGGTGAGAATAATATGGTTTAAAATGTTCCGATACCAACAAGTTACATTCATTTTAATATTTAACGTACACATTTAATATGCGCAATTGAAATTATAACAGCCACGTCGGTTGCCAGAAGGTTGCACCAGAAGAAACTGGGCATGTTAAGAAACTGCAATTAACAGCGTAGGCGCACCAACTTTGCCACGACGAACGCGCGCTACCGGGAGAGAAAAAAAAGAACCGTTCACGTGGCCTCGGCTACATTATTGATGGCCAGGTGGTTTTTCTTCCACTTTTCATAATTTCGTCCTACGGATCACGGCCACGCCCCCGACAGACAAGACATCTTGAAGTATACACACACTTACAAGAAACATTTTTTCGAGGGACAAATGTCTATCGGATGGGAAATAAGTTCTTAAAATAACGGGTAGACGCGGAATATGAAATGCGCAGCCGGCCTGCTATTGGTAGTTCGACAGTTAACAATGCGCTCAGGCCGGCCGCCGACTTCTGGAAAATTCATTGGTCGTTGGACGAGCGGTGCTCGGCCCCTGTCCTCTAGTCTTACTAATGCACGACGTCGCTGAAAGTTTAACCCGTGACAGCCTCCCTCAGACCTCTTTTTATGTTATTCGGAAGTAAAAATTATAAAGCTCCAAAATGAGAAAGTTGTATTTTCTACTCTATGCTGTCGTCACTGAATAAACAAAATAATGTGTCAATCCAAACATGAGAAGGGTTCGTTCGTCCTAGTTCCTAGTTGACAAGTTTCTGCCGGAAAATGTATGAGTGGGTTGTGGAACGAAGAAAACAGAGAACGTGATATAATGTCACCGATTATTTGTACACCAGACGTAATTCTTAGAACACAGTTATTTTTGTATAATAAACTTTACTTACGACGGTTGTTAGTAAATTAAACTTTATTTGTCGAGAGACAAAACTTTATACATACCAATTAAAATCACATAAAATAATATTGTAAATAATAATGTGTAAATTTTTTCTTATTTCCTTTTAAATAATTGCAATTTTTCATTTTGTACTTGACTTATTTATGTTTCTACGTAAATTTACAAGTTATTTATTGTAAAAAAAAATACAATGCAGTATGCGACAGGAGAGCAGAGCAGCAAATGCAGTTAAAGAACTTCATTTTACTTTTTATCTTTAAAGTTTTCTCGATAATCAAATAGTTATAAGTTTATAGCTCGCATATTTTCCCGCCGTTGTCTTAATTTGGGGGGGGGGGGGGGTGTAGACAATTTGATTGCATTTCGAGCCATAACGTTTACTAACAAAATTTTCTCATCGAAAAAGCATAGAATATATTGATCTTTGAAAGAATTGTGCATTAGGAGTGCATGACTGGATTCAGTTTTTTGGACGTACTCCATTGCAAATTGAATGACTGTCAAAGAAAACTAAACAAATAAAATCAAAACCGTAAAATAAGCAGAGTATGCTTTAGTCAGCAGGATACATACACAACATGAAATTTCAAAATGGAATCGGGTCAAATAAAAAACAAGGAACAAACAGATAATAAATGAAAATAATAACAAATAAAATAAAAAACCAAGTAACATGTGACACAACGATGAGACGAAACAAAAAACACGGTAGATATCAGACACGAACAGAAAAATAAGAAAAAAGACACAACAAATAGACGAGACAAAACGCAACAGATATCAGACATATACAGTAAAGGCAAACGACACAATGAAGAGACGAAACAAAACACAGTAGTTTTCCAGACAGACAGTGTTACGACGTTTAGGGAACAGGAATCTGTTCCCGTCATCAGGTAGACACACGGGGTTCAAGAACACGAGTGCGACTGATGTTTTTATTTGACCCGATTCCATTTTGGAATTTCATGTTGTGTATGTATCTTCTGACTAAATCATACTCTGCTTTTTTATGATTTTGCTTTTTATTTATTTATTTTTTTGACAGTCATTCAATTTGCAATGGAGTACGTCCAAGAAACTGAATCCAGTCATAGAATATATTCTTGGAAAACTGCTTGACATAAATAATAATAGAATATTTCATTAATTTGTCGTGCAGAATCATTGCAAGAGAATTATAGGTTGAGTTCAATAATTGTCTCGCCATGATTCTGCATGACAAATTATTTAAAGATTCCATTATTATTTATGCCAAGCAGTATTCCAAGAATATATGTTATGCTTTGTCGAAGAGAAAATTTTGATAATAAGATTATAATAAATGTTATGGCTCTGAAAATACAATAAAATTGTCACACACTCCCCCTTAAATTTGCTTGCGTTGACTGTTTGGTACGAGCTACTCCTGAAGATGGCAGTGTCTGTGAGTATCTTGTACGTAGAGAGAACATTATTCTTTGACGCACCTCGTACACAGAAAAATAGAACATATGGATACAACGACCAAATTATTAATGACATAGAGCGAGTGGTATTGATATACCATGATTTGTTCAAGTGTTTGTTGTCGTCATCTGGTAGTCATGATTGTTTGAGTAAATGTTGTTGAACGTGAGTACGAATGTATGAACTTAACAAGGAGAAATTGAAAGTGATTCACGACAATTTATTTTTTGGAGGTACGTCATTGCGAGCTACCAACACAACACGTTTTTGACGACATCATAGTCGTCAAAAGCCAAAGCATTTCAGACTTTGTAACTATTCACACAAATAACATAATGAACTGTATACTATTTATAACGTTTCAGAATGTTTCATGTAAGTAAAATATAATTCAGATGTATTGTTAACGTAAAATTAATAAGAAAACGTGTGTAGATTTTCAGAGAGTTGTAAATATTTTCTACCTTTAAATTACGATCTCGCTGTTATTTGTTTCGATGCCACAACTAAATTGTTAAAGGTTATTAATTTCATGTTAGGTAATGCGATTGTTTGGTGATGCAAACCTAATTGTGATTTTTGTGATGAATTATCAGTAATAATTTTGGTGGTAGTATGTTTTGGCTGAGTTAAAAACTTGCTTGTTGCCTTTTTGTTTAATATTTAGAAATGCATTGTTGAGAATAAACGTTTGCTTTGTTTATGTGTCTGGTTCTTAACACTATCTTGTCTTCTAACACACATGGGATACTTCTTTGATTTTGTATGTTTTCTTCACGATAGCATAAAACGACCAATAAAAGTTTTTATTGAAACATACCTTTTAAAATTGAAACTATAGGACAGTAAAGCTGTCCAGCCACATACCGCTTTCAAACATACATTAATAAATTTTTGACTGGAAAAAATATTTAAAAAATTCCCGCTTTACACCGAAACAACTCAAATTTTAAACAAAACATTTAACAAACTCTAGCAGCACAACAATCCATTATATTACAGCCTAGTATACCCAAAATAATTGCACTCGTTAAACTTCCTAAATGTATTTTACACATTTGATAAATTATTACTGATTTCTACCTGGTCTTAAAACTCCTAACTTTTATATAAATATGTAAAGTTTATATGATATTTAAAAAACAATTTTCACTGAAATGCAACTGGTAGCCAAACATACATCTTTGCTACGATCAAGTCTCCTTTCATAAGTGTTAGCCTACACGATCGGCAAAAACACTCTGAAATAAAAATCCACCAAAAAAGAATAAAATTCAAAACACTTCTCTAATATATTATATAATTACTGCCCAAACATTTCGTGGGATAGTTTAGCGGCACTGACTGTTCGCGTGCTAGCTCTGAGTCCCTGGCGTGAATGCATTATTCGTCCTAAACGTCATGTACGCTATAGTAACACAGCAGCAAACACGTCCTAACTTACGACGTTACTACGGTTAGTGTGTGCGATGACATGCTATCAGCCTCTTTGTATTATTTATATATTTAAGGGCGAAAAACTCATACCCGCCAGGGACTCGGAGCTACCGCGCTGACAGTACCTTCAAAACATCCAGGACAGTTTTTATCTTGACTACTAGGCCGTATATGGTAACATTTCAATCTGGATTGAACCTGGAGTGGACTGAGGACTTCAGTTTGAGATATTTTACTACAAACACTTTGTTGTGGACTGAAGTAGGAGTGAAGCGTAATAATAATCCACTCTACTTGTTGAGGTGGACTGGAGTGAAGAATTTTGATTGAGATTTTACTGTAAAATAGACTAGACTGAAAAGAAAACGCGCAGGGCCAAGCTGCCGCCATACTGTGTTGTTAAGTGTTGTGTTGTAGTTAGGTTGAAAAAGAACATGGAATAAATTATAAAGAAATATAAAACGGATCAAGGTAAGTGGGAACATCTAAAAAAAAGTCTTATTTGAAGCAACAATTATTTTTCGTTCGTATTATCAAATACCCTAGAGTGTATTTGGTCGTATGTTCTCTAGGGCATTTGATACGACGAACGAAAAATTTTTCCAAGACCCTCCCATTTTTTTATTACAGTTTCCCTCGCACAGTCAACAATTTGGCAAAACACACATTTAGACATTCAAGAAAATCTCCACAAAGATGAACGAAAATCCGACCAATAAATGCATGAACAACAGAGAAACATCAGTTGAGCCAGATTCGGTGCATAACGAAGGCAGGATTACTTATTACTAAAATACTAAGTTACAAACTAGAATTCTGACTTATTTTCTCGACTTATGACAAGGCAAAGTCACGATCTAGATATAGCAACACGCATATGACTACTGCTTAGTACTTAGTCGTCTGTAGCCGAGGACGAATGCAACTAGAATCAGTTCAATTTTTTTACACATTCAATAAGTTGCAAGGTTTATTTCACTGGCAAATCTGTTGTTTTGTCGACACTGATAAGCAAAAGGTGGGGAAAAAAGTAGTTTTGGGTAACAGATTGAATATATTGGTTTATCAGTACAATTTCTACTAATTAAACTGTTATTTGAAAACAATTGTTTGATTCTGTAACCAAAATGTAATTACATGTGAACAATCTTTTACGTGATCATATGCAACGTGCCATAGTCTGCCTTAAGGCCGGGATTACGATGACTTCACATCCGCGTATCACTTACCACTTTATCGCATTCACGTGAACGTAATACGTAATCAATTGAGGTGCTTTATTACAATCCTTCACGTAAGCTTCAAGCAGGCAATGAAAAATCTCGTGGAATCAGTCGTCGAGTATGACAATAGAGAGCCGTGAAATTAAAGGTCAAAGATAACATGTCACAAAGGAAGACATTAATTCCTCCGAAATGTGATTGGCCCAGGCGATCATGTGGTATAACTTCACCATCACTTTACCTTAAAAGCTTGACGTCGACAAACTTTTCGTTACGTGAAAGTGAACGTAAGTATAAAGTGGCGCGTCCGTGATGGAGTCCGTTCAAGTGCGTTTGTCAAGGTGTTCCCTGCTTAGGTGAAAGTAAAAGTGAAGTGGACGTGAAGTCATCGTAATCCTGGCCTTATACCCACCGTACACTGTAAAAAAAATGTTTGTACTTTTACAAGGAAAATCCCAGTTGCCAAAAAAAAATTCCTGGTAAACTACAATGGTTACAAGGCATGGCATTATAGTTGTACTTTCAATGAGGAAATAAATAAATTTAAATGCTCATGGTACTTCATAAATAACACTAAACTTTTTTTTTTACCAAATAACTGTTGAGTAAAGGACGTTTACATTAAAAATTTGAAAAAAAAAAAAAAAAAAATAGAGGGGTGCTAAGTTTCGAACCTTTCTCACCTTGACTCTCCCCGCGCATGTATGTTACGCATCTTACCCCCAAACCACTGTGACTTCTGTACTAGTTAGTCTTTATTTATTTGTATACATTCAATGTATAGTTCAGTAATTTCTTTCTTGTATCCACTTAACAATCCATCACAAATTTTGAAAACTGTTCCAAAAAAATCACTTTGTTTTATTCCATTTTCTGACGGTTCGGTTTATATAGCACAAAAAGAATTCGCAAACATATTTTTTTGCTTTAATTTTTTGTAAATTATGATTTTTCAAATTCATGTCACTTAGTTATCCCGAGATAACTCGGGTAGTTATGTTATATAAAACCAATTCAAAACTGCAAAAAAGATTAATCTTTGCTAGATTTTATAGAGAGGAAGAAATGGAATAGAAAAAGAATCTGTAAAATATTTTTATTTTCAATTTTATGCAATGAGTTTTTTTTTTTTTTTTTTTTTTTTTTTTTTTTTTTTTTTTTTTTTTTTTTAATTTCTCATTTAGCTATTCCGAGAGTAGTCGGGAATACATTATAATGCATGAAACAAAAAAAGCATACATATAGAATGCAACAAACACACGAGTTTACTAATGTAAAATGTTTCTAGTCTCACTTTAAATTCTAATTTTTTAAAAATAAAATTACATATTTTCTCTAAAGAATAAATAGTGAAGTTATATAATAATATTGTTTACATTTGAAAACATAAGAAAATAAATATTTGCACAGAAATATTACAAAAAAATACTTACAAACAGATGTATGATGACCGTAAGCATCATACATATAAAATGCAACTAGCACACGAGATTTGCTAAACTGTTGTAAAATACTTCTCAAGTCTCACTAAATATTCCATTTCTTTTATAAAAACTGCATATTTGCTATTAAAAAAAAATTTGAAGTTAAAAAAATATTGTTTACATTTGAAAACATTAGAAAAGAAATATTTGTAGAGAAATATTATAGAAAAAATACTTGTAAAACAGACTATAATGACCATAATCATCATACATATAAAATGCAACTAACACATGAGTTTGTTAAAATGTTTTAAAATATTTCAAGACTCACACTGAATTAATTAAATTTTTTTATTAAAAC
The DNA here is from genome assembly GCA_003012365.1 of Medauroidea extradentata. Classification (NCBI taxonomy): domain Eukaryota; kingdom Metazoa; phylum Arthropoda; class Insecta; order Phasmatodea; family Phasmatidae; genus Medauroidea; species Medauroidea extradentata. Next base: position 7,456 of record PNEQ01020225.1, read on the forward strand.
TATTGTTTTCTTAGAAAAATCTTCAAGTTGTAAAAATATTGTTTACATTTGAAAACATAAGAAGATACATTTTCGCACAAAATGTTATAGAACAAGTACTTACAAAACAGACTTCTGATGACTGTAAGCAACATACAATGCAACTAACACACTTAAAATATAAAATATGTCAAGGTTCACACTGAATTTTCGATTGTTTTCATAAAGATTGAGTATTTTCTCTGAAAAAAAAATTGTTAAAAAGTTGTTTACATTTGAAAACCTATAAACTTTACATACACATATTCTCGACAAAATATTTATAAAGCAGATTTATCACGAAATAGCGCACACCACACAATTTCTGCCCAAAAGCTTCATAATATGCCCGGTTTTTATCCAACTATGCAATACTTAAACAAAAATAATGGTGTAATGCTAAGGAAGTCAGGTTGTTTCGCATAGGGTTGTAGGTTCGAATCCCGGCAGATATGCGTAATGAATAATTTTGGTGAACGCATTTCTTGAGCTTCGGACTTGACGAAGAACAAATTATTATTACGTGATATGTAAATTGACACAAATTTTTTTGTAGCTTGGAGTACACATTTTCATTAATTGGGTAAATTTGTGAATTTGTTTGATTGAAGTGAATATATTTGTTTAAGTTAATGCTTACATAATGTAAATAATGTGTATTTGTAACAAACATAGGTGTATGTAAACAAGAACACAATTTAAAATGTCGTCTACAGCAAATAATAAAAATTGTGTTGATATTTGATAATGATCATAATTTTTTTCTCTAGGCACTTGAGGTAGTTTCCTTGATTTACTGATTTTATCTTTGCTTACTTGTAATTAATTTTTATGATTTCATTTTGAAATTCAGTTTGACGTATATGATTTTAGGCCTAAATGTAAAAACGTAAAATATTCACGTGTCTCACTCATCTGGCGTATGTTTACTACTGTAGTCTTGTTTGTCTTATCTGGTTTTAAGGTGTAGCATGTAAAACACACAAGTATTTTCAGCACTGGTGAGAGTTTTTCATGTGGATTTTAATTAACTTGTTACTTTCCGAAGTTATAAACATGACAACTCTTGTTTTTGGCTGTACACATGTTATACATGTAGTGCTGCTAGATATATTTTTGTATCGTTTGGAGAAATAAATTTTGGAATATCAGCGACTTTAATATGTTTCTAAAAGGTATGCTAATATTGCTGTAGAATGTCGTGTCAGTTTTATTTTCTTCTAAACAAAGAAAAATAATCACATTTTTGTAGTTCTATTTTTTTATTAAAATATATTGAAAAATAGACAAAGATTTTAACACGAAATTTGATTATACTTCAGCTGCAATTTTGAACAGAATGTTTCTGGTTGGAGCTGCACAGCTAAAACTTGCTGGCACGAAAATCTGCACGGACAATTTTGTTTGCGACAAATCATACTCGTTCGTTTGTGACTAAATGTCATATCACAAATGTCATATCGTTGTGAACAATGTTTTCCGGTAGACGTCCCAAGGAATGGTCGACTTGAGGTACACGCCCTCTGACGTCACACTGCAGGGGGAGAGTACTGTGGGAAACAAAGTTTGTTTACAAACATGCTTATTTGTTAGTTGGTGATGCAGAAATCAAACATTTTGTGCACTCATCGACAAAGACAAACGCCTGTATCCATGGAGATAGGAATTGTATCCCACACCAGACTGGAGCTCCGCCCCATTTCAAGTCGTCTATTCTCTAGTTGATTCTCCGACCGTAGACACCTGTATATTGAGTGGTCGTCCAAATGTTGACTACTTACCCAACCGACCGAACCAACCATCGTCTTTAACCCTTCCGCTGTAGCTCAATTATATCTCATCAGGGCAATCCGGGTTCGATCCTCGGTGGATCTGGTCCCGCACTTTCCGCATGTGGGAAACGTGGTGGACGTTAGCGGTCGAATTCGGTTTTTTTTTTTTTTCGGTGTACTCCCGTTCCTCCCGCCCTTGCATTTCGTCACTGCTCCATCGAAAAGGTCTCATTTTATGTCATATTTCAGGGAACGCGATGTTTATTTTTCTGGATTCAATTGCCAGGTCCAGCTGGGTATGAATTTGTGTTCGTCGTAACAGTATCTACAAATTGTCGAGTCGCGTGAGTAATGTAATACGGCATTCGCCTAGCTGAAATACTAATAAGAATAGTGTGTGTGTGTGTGTGTGTATATATATATATATATATATATATATATATATATATATATATATATATATATATATATAACTTATAAGCCGGAGGTCGTGGGTTCGAGCATCCATACATTCAGTACACACATTTTCAGTCCAAATATTGTTCTCATGTGTGTTGATAATTGACAGGTAGCTTCAAGTTAGTTATCAATAAGCCCAGGTGCACAAAAAAATCTATACCATAGCTTCCATGCAGGAGGCCTGTCTTCTGGTTTGGCGAAGGGGGCCGCTGTTATTTTTCTTCTGGCTTAAGCTAAATAAATTCTCAAACTTTACATTATTTTAAACCGTATTAATCATAATTGAGGTACAATTCACGGTTCAGTGTGAAGCTTGGAAACTGCGTGCAACTACAGTGAGGGACGGTGCCTATGGAAGCGTCCCACATAACTGCTTCTGACTGTGCACGTCTTCCTTTAGACAATAAAAATTTCCTGTTGTAGCAGGATGGATTTCTGGCATGCATTATTAGTGGTGAAATATGGTATAATAGAAAACTCAGTAACAGGGTATTAATCTGGCAACATTATTTTTTCTTATTTTAAAATTAAAATTCCTGCAAATGAATTTATACATGTACACATTATCAATAGTGGTCGGAACCACCCATTGTTTAACTGTGATATATGCTTTCCTTAAGTTTTGGACACCGTGTTTCTTTACTTTTTCAATTAGTAATCCAATCTGTAAGATCGAACGTGGTAGTACGACAGTAATACGTTGGATTCGAAGTCTGGAGGATTCAGGTTTGTTTCCCGGCTCCGGCCATCACTCCATGGTTTCTCGAAATAGCGAATGCTTGGATGGTTCCATAACACGGTCGATATCTGTACTTGAGTAAAGTTGTGTGTAACCGTTTCTAATGAAATTATCTTGCTGATACAGTCTGTAGGTAGTTAAGGTGTGTTCTCGCCTTGGAAAAATCCGAGAGCGAATAGTGCATCTCCCTGTTTGAGGTGCCGGAGCGGTGCCATGCTCTAGTATCTGAAGGGAGTAACCACGAACACACTATCAGAGGTGCTGATGTTTCTCCGGGGCTCGTGAGTATTGGTGGGCACTATACCGGGATGGGTTCCTCGGCCTGTGATGCTAGCTTTACGCTTCTGTGATCCCTCAGCACAAGAACCTCTCTCACCCAAGTCAACCTGCAGCCTCCTCGTGGCGCCACTGGATCTTAGAACTGATGCAGGCTCTGGCGTGCGGGCCCCATGCATCCTGACTCCTCAGAGTTAAGAAAGGGGTATCTGCCGTGATGGAGTCTCCGACAGATGGCAACAAGGAGAAACCACTAGGCGGGGCGTTAGACTACCTAGCACTCAGGCTGTTTGGGGCCCAAAAGCCCAAGTCTCCATGTGGGAGACGTTGGGTAATGGTAATGGACGAACCTGATGCGGTCTGGGGAACCAAGACGCACGACCGAGCCGTGCAGCCACCCGGTTGGTGCTCCGCTGAAAGGAGTACTACCCTGTGCGTTCTTGTAGTACCCTGACGGTCAGGCTGGGAAACCCACAAATGCCATGAAAAGTAGGTAGTACACTGTAAGAAAACTTCCTAAAATGTTTAGGAAGTTATTATCCCAGACGCAGTATGGGACAGTTACCATACTTCCGTCTTGTAAATATGCAAACTTTTACAAATGTTACAATACAAGTCTGGTAACTTTAGTATGCATTTGACTGGTTTATAATTAGGTTTACGAGCGCTGCCATGGATGTCTGGGAAACTATTGTACCATACCTACTTTCTTAGCGCTCCTATACGCACGTCTGGTAAATTTACAAACTATTTTTTAGAGTGTACTACGGGCGACCAGATAGCCCCATGATGAGGTTTTCTCTCATGTCTGGTCTGGGTTGGTCTCGTAGTGGTGGTGGTTGCCCGGATGCTGCCTGCTGGGCAGATCTGGAGCCGACCCTTCCTCTGAGAAAGGTCGATGATTAGGCTTCAAAAGTAGCAGACCTGGAAAGCGTGTTAGGGGTTAGATAGGCCCCGACTCAAACCAAGAGTAGGCTAAGCTGAGGATCTCAGTCGGGGGACAGGATTGTGGGCGAGATCCTGGGATGGGTGGCCTTAGGCTCTCTCGCTAGCTACTTTTCTCCTTTGGAAGATGCATGGAGGCGCAGTTCAGTGTTTCGTCTAAGGGTTCGGCGGTTCCAACTGACTGTTAGCTAAAGTCCATTGCGTGGCAGAGCGTGATCTCTCTCCTCGCCCATGGGGGTTGGGCGCTGGGATGGCCTTGACCTAAGAGGCACCGTTAACAAAGAAAGCAGCGAGTAATTCGGTACGATACAATCTGTAGTCTTAGACACATTCCTCATAGCGCAGTTTCACCAAATTACTTCAGTCTAATATCTCTGTCAATATGTGAATGTTTACTGATTCAAGTTTAGAGAACAGGAGAGCACAGGGCTTCTACTGATTGACATATATATATATAGGCAACCTGCTGGGTTATGCAGGTTTGTTCGATCACAAGGGTTATGTCTAAATGTCTGGAAGCAATATAGAGACTCGTGCATCGTTGTACTCTTGAAAACTACCCAAATTACGGTTTGAACGCTTCAAACTTAAATTGTACCCTACCCGCATTGACTTCAGAGTTTTGAGAAGTGTAGAGATTTTGGTTAGAACTAAATATGTAGGTATTTAGTGCTAGTGAGGGGTGACATAATTTATGGAGTAGTGGCGGAATGAAAAGGGAGATCCCGAGAAAACCCGCCGGCCAGCGGCATTGTCTGGCACGATTCATAGGTAAAAACCAAAGACCAAAACACAGCATGCTTTTTTCCGCGCCCCACACTTAAGGCAGCCACTTACTCCACTTCAAATGCGTTGCAGTGTGTTCGTAAACAGGTTTTTTTTTACGAAAATATTCCGCGTGTGGCCTGTGTGCCAACATTACAAAAGAAAACAAACTTCAGACAATGTCGGAACCTCATTGTTAAGACGCCACTCTCATAACAAAAACTGTTCCTAAGCTATCCCAACATGGCTAAAAACTGCCTTTTCAGACATTCGTACTTCGAAATGTACTAACCAGATGTATGTGAAACTCAGATTGCGGCCTGCACTGAACTTATTTGCAGACTTTCCGTTAATAAAATTATATGGTCACCGCTTAATGTCCCACAGTAAAAACCGTTCGGCGGGAACCTTGCACGCTAGTTCAGCGCTTGGCTCGTTGAGGCGACGCGGCATTTGATGCGCACTTCAAGGTCGACCTTATTGCTCTGTCGCTTTTGAGCCTCTCACGCGCGGGTTTAAGGCGATGCGTTTGTTGACGAACGAGCCAGCGTAGCTCTTACCGCTTCTCCTATTTGGGTACATAATCCGTGGCATCTATCGCCTGCTGTGTACGACTCTTAATTAATGGTGTGTACCCCCTCCTCTCAGTGGTTCCATCCAAGTGGTTCACGTCGTCGTAACGCAATTTCCCGGGAGTGTCTTGATGATATTTCCATCCGTCGGTGGAGCGGAACGTCCCTATGCGCACTACTCGCTCGCGTGCCGCCGCCACAGTGAATTATTCACGTCATGCTCCTGAATAATGCGAGCACTGGCCTATTCCTTCCGACCGGAGGCCATCTCCACCCCTGCCCCACGTCACTCAGCGCCGCTGACAGTCGACACGCCCGCCGCACCTCGCTCGACAATCGATACCTGCGACTCTGATCAACCACCATCATCCCCTCCTCTCACACTCTTCCTATTTCCCCGGGTCACTCTTGCTTTGATCTTGTTTGCCTTTCCGATTGTTTGCAACTTGTATTATTCTCTCAGAAGTGTGTGTGTGTTTGTGCCCAATACACTACTGCAAATGGACGAACACCGGGCAGATTTATGACGACAAAGTCACTTATCCGTACAGAACACGTCACGTCGGCCAAGATCCCACCAGTGCATTGTTGATGTGCCATCACGCCGACCAGGAGGTCTCGCGTTTGTTTCCCCGGCTTTTATTGTTGATACACGTCATGGCGGTGGCGTTTACCAAAGTTTCGTCTCGAATTTCAGCAGGCATAGGTGTTGCAGTCCACCTGACAAGTTGACAGAGTTTATCATCAACAAATCCCAAGAGAACCTTGGCTCGCGACAAGAGGTTCTTCTGGCGATTGGCTAGAAAGAACTCTTCCCTTTTGTCAGAAGCCCCACACTTCAACTCGTCTGGCTGCAGCATTCTGCGTGTCCACGACCGAGAGCTTTCGAAGACGACCTTCGGTTGCAACGCTGAACGTTCCTGAAGAACAACCTCCTTATATTTTCCCATCCTGTTTAATCCTCACCCTTCCCAACCTCAGAGACTGACATTCCCGCCCAGTTGTCTGCTGTTGGAACACATTTAAATTTCTGAATGACATCACGACCACATGTTCTTCTATTACTTTCATTCAACATATATTTCTATTGTTCCGTAGCGCGTTATTTGTTCTCTTTTATTTCATTCGTCGGCGGCCTCAGACGGTCCGGAAATAAAAGAGAGGGAGGGAGGGTTGACTTATTTGTTATGCCTCCCACACCCTTCCCTGCACCGTGACTAACCCCTACAGTTGAGAAGCATCCCCTTCAGAGACAATGTCCCGGTGGATGTGTTGTCGTGAGTGATGAATGGTCGCTATGGTCTGACTCTTGTGTCCCGTCCTCCCTTGGAGCTAGTCTCTCGTCTCTGTGAAACAATGCCTTCTTGTGTTTCCACCCTTCATTCTTTGTTACTCACGTGTACAGGGCGGTCACCTATATGTCACGTAATTCCAAGAAATCACTGCAAGTCTTTATTATTTACTGGCTTTGTTTGTAGCGAAGTTAACACAATGCTATGCTAGGTAGTTTTTTTTTTCACATTGGTGCAAAAAACCCAAAACATTTTTAACGAAAAATTAAAGACTAAGATAAGTCATAGGATGCACAATTCCACGTAGGCACTTTGCAAATCTATGCGCCATTAATTCATAAAAATATTGTTTTATTTTAGCTCATTTTCATAAAAATATTGATGATACTTTGCTGGAAAACTACGAGGCTTATTTCTACCAGGAAAATTAGGTACAAATTATGATATATTTGTGACAAAAGAATGTATGGATTCTTCGATACGAAAATTATGTTGCTTTATATTTACAAAATCACTCTCAATATACAAGACGTGGTCTTAAGACGTATGTCTACGTATACACTTATTAGCTACGTTCACACAGGTTAATACATACCTACAAACAGGGGTGAAATTGCCATAAGAATACAGTACAATATACACTGAAATACAGAATTAAACAAATAATATCGAAAATAGACACGCTAACATTACTCAATTACTTTAAGAGTGAGTCCTAGAAAATATTTTTTTAGAATTTCGTAATGAAACTTTGACAACATTTTCATACCGTAATGTATATTGTATCTGCAAATTTTTAAGTATTTTCGCATCACAATAAGTGTGAGAATTGTATTTACATTTTGTGAACAGGATTTCACGCCAGTTAATTATTATATTTACAGATTATACTGTTAAAATGCTTACTGCACGTGGAACATACTGCTGTGACCATTGTATTTCTATTTTTCACAATCTGTATGATAGTATTAAAAAAAAACATGATAAATGACAGTTGTTTTGCCTGAATATTAAACAACCTTCGTTATTTTTTACGTAATCAGTCAGGAATGACATTCTAGATAGTAATGAAATAAATTAATATCACATAGTTATGAAAAGCCTATTAAATCCCAGCTTTCTAACGTAAATTTTTTTTAAAAAACAATATTATAAAGATTGGCATTATGTAAAATAATTGGGCTTTGTGCTTTCTTTTACTAAGCAAGTTATGGACACTTTACGTCTTAATGTCTTCGTACTAGTAACTTGTGAGTTAAGTCATTTCGTTTAACTGAATGTCTAAAAATGGAGATTCCGGGAAATTTTGTGAATTTTGAAACATTCGCCTTCTTGTTCGTAGTTTAGATGTTTGGTTGGTGAGAAATGTATTTCGTTCAAGAAGATGTGAATAAAATACTTTACTAAAAAACAATAGTTTTACTGATATTTTCGTCGCTGCAATTATAACTTGCTTCGCGGAATAAATCAAATTATTATCTCGACAGTTTTAATGCCTACATACATGGTCAGTTTATTTACATTGAATGAGTTTCTGGATACTGAAGCTTCTGCAGATTATCTAAAGCTAATAATTTCAGTACACCTCTTCAGAGTAGAAATTGTCTCTTTTTTTCCTTCAAAGTATTCGTGTGCTTCTTCCTTGCGTACCTACAGTAAAATAGTATTTATATGGCACAGGGACAGCAGAGAAGGGATAAGGATAAACCGTAAGGATTAATACACTAGGATGAAGACGACTGTGAGCAATGTGACAAGAGACACGGATGAATGAACAAGGTTGTACGCAACAGGAAATAACTTCAAGAGTAATAACTTGTGAAAAGAAACTGAACAGGCATATTTGCGCAAAAGTGTGACGTAGAAAGAAAGATATTTCCTAGAAATATTGTGGAGGTGGTTTGAACGTAGGAAGAGATCTACACAAGGAGAGCCAATGAAGAGCAAATTAAGACCATGCTCTAATTTTCTAATGTTTTTGCGATGGTTATTTTTTAAGATTAAGGCCATGATCTTATATTTATTTCAAACAATTGCAAATAACTGACATACTTTTTAACCAAAGGCTTTGAAAAAATTTGAGACTGTGTACAGTCATACGATACACAAATTTGCCGGAGCGTTTTTTTAAAATAATGTACCGTTTGCTATCAAAAATTCTTATGCTTCATTTTGGCTTATTTTTACAACGAAATATATTATATTTCAGGGGCAAAATTGAAAAATTGTCGAATATACAAAATATTGCTTAACTGCGACATTCGATTTTAGTGGAACACCGAATTGAATGACTCTTTAAACACTGTGTATGTGGTTTACGCGCTTAAATTTAACCAAAATTAATTATTTACAAAAAAACTGATTTTTAATTTTTTTTTTTTTTTTTTGCACTTTCTTGGCGTAGTAAAATTTTTTTATCCCGCAGCGAAAGAATTACAGCTGTAAGAATACATTTTTGATATATGTATTAATTAGCGTTAAGAAATATTTTCGAAATAACTGCAAAACTAAAGAGCGAAGCCTTCAAATCGACAGGAGATATCAAAAATCTGTCTGGCAGATTTGAGCTTAAAACGGTTATTGCTGTGATAACTAGTTATTTCCAGGCAAGACATTATACTGTTTCGGCAAAAAAGTCAATTAACCATCATTTCGTTGTTGAAATAATTAGCTAAAACTGCCATGAAAAAAATCTGCCTATATAGAGACGACGATTTTAAACAAAACTGCTTGACAGATTCTTGACATCTGCTCTCGTTTAGGCGTAAAAAAATTAATATGGCTAAAAAAGAAGAAACTAGAGAGCATGGTCTTGAAGTAAAGCCCAGTACACGCGTGCATATTTCTTGTACAAGAAGAACACATTCTTGTTCATCTCGACTTGAAGCGAACTTGCTACCGAGCATGCAAGAGCTCGTGTACTAACTAGCGCGGAATAGATACGTTTCTATTATTCGTTATTTTTCGTATACAAGTCGAATGATGATACCAAACAAATGTTATGCACGCGCAAATGGTTTTGAACGAGAGAGCTTACAAAGACGAATTTTTTTTAAGTAACTAGTGTTTAGCTGGACAAAATAAGCAATTGAAGACACATTTCTGGATCGTTCAACATGTTACTTAACCTAGAATAATATTTACTGCCGACAATTTATTTTTAGTGCAGACTTAGATTACGCCCAATACCCAAAATGCAGCTTTAAATCTGCATTCAACATTTTAATGTTGTACAACTTTGGCCGTGTGAACTAAACAATTAAGTTGGTAAGATACTAGCGAGAACGCTAGGTAGTGTTTCTCTTATTGTTCATCTTTGATGCTCACTTCATGTACAAGAAAAATAATCGTTTGCCTTAGGCTTAAGAGTGCGTGGTAGATAAATAAACGCTGAAAACATAAATTGTTTCCCACGGTTTTTCGAAACCAATATGGATAAAATACTCAATAACAATCCTAGATAATGGTATTTGCCAACTATACGAGTAAATATTTATCCAGAATTACTCATTCGTTACGCGTGATCTCTTTCGCCGCAGTTAAATGCACGAGGTTTCGGCGTCAGAGATTGTACCTCAGGAGTTCGTAACACTGGAAACAATTTTGTTTAAAACGTTGGTTAAAACTGTTGTCTAGGATTGCAATTGTTTAATTTTCGCAAATTGACTACAAGAAACCTAAAGATATAGAGTAATGCTTTTAGCGTTGAATTATGTACCATGCCCTCCAGAATTTCTACTGATTTTCTAATGATTGTTAAAATCAATACTATGTTAACTAATTTTTTCAAGGCAATCTACTTAATGGTCTCGGCTAATTATCCAAATAAGTAAATTCTTATTAATGAACTAATTAACCTAATCTATATAATATTTTGTCTAAAAAAATAACTACATAGTAAAAAATTTGTTAACAAAGCAGTGCAACATTTATTTAATATCTGCTCTCGTTTAGAATTTAAAAAAAAATATTGTATTGAAATCAGTAGAAATGTTGGATCATGGCCTCAAGTAGTTATCTTTACAAGAAAATACTTTGAATAAATTGCCAAAAAAAATATATATATATATTATTTTTCGTGCTTGTTTTCTGTTATGAAAATCAGGGGAATATCAGCGTATTTTATGAAAATAAGTCAACTATAAATACAAGCTGCGTAAGTGGCTTTTTGATATGGTGAAATTTTCTGTTCTCGGACTATGCGAATCGCATCTGTGATGAAGTTAAGTGTAAGCAATTAATTTTTCTGAACTTTATTTTAAGATGTTTCTGTAATAATTGTTCAGATATTCTACTGCTTTAATTAGTGCCCCGTTGCGAGTATGACAGCAATTTATTTCTGAGCGTGGTGCTGGACGTACAATAATATGCAAAATGTCCTGATAAACACTGATTTCGAAACTACTCGCAGAGTACAGAAGAGTCAATCTTAAAATGAAGGGGAAGGGAGTTCTCAACACCTCGCATTACTCTGCGAACTTGTTAATTTATGAGAGGACAGAGATGGGAGGAGTTGTGTTGTTTCGAACTTCCTCCCAGAGACATTTCTCAGATCCTGGGCGAATCTCATTCCCTGTTTGGGCGCCATTGTACAGCGGAAGGAGAAGAATGCTAGCCAGGAAGGCAATTCACTAAATATTCCTTAGACTTCATTTTATAATAACATCAAATAATAATGAGAAGTTAATCATCTTTATACTGCAGAACAATAGGGCTGGCACGCTTTGTGTGTCGCTCTGTAGGTGCATGAATAATGTTGAGGTATGAAAGACGACGTACACTGTAAAAATATAACCAAATTTTCCTGACACTATCATTAGAGATGATGGTTTATCGTGGGAAAACTTGACAGTTTGCTGGGTTTCAATGCACGTTCAGCTGACCATAGGCTTACTGGCTTTCGCTTGTACTTGGAGTTGTTACCCTATATTTGACTAAGACAATAATTGTAATATTTGATGCCTATTATTGTCTGCAGGTAGCTACCTTGTGTCAGACATATCTCCCAAACATACATGTCACAAGAAACTAAAGTGTTTTCAAAGGTATGTTGGCACAACAAATTTTCGCGATATACTATAATCTCTATCTATCATGTGTAATGCAAATACATTTTCGTACACACAAAATCTAAAATAACCACACTGTACAGTAAAATTCTCCAAAGCGTCAGATGCATTTCGCTAATATTAATGGGAATTTCTATCCGTAATCATTAAATAAACATATGTGTTTCCTTACGTGAGATGCCGCTCTGCGCAGTAATATTCACATGTGCGACAGTGACTTCTCACGAATTCATAAGGGAAAGTATCGTGGGACATGTGCTGAAATTTCTGCGAGTTGTGTTTTAAATAAAGGGGAGATGTTCTGGCATGAGGACATGCGGTTACTTGTTCAGCGTAGTCCGGGTCTTTACCTGCCGCATCATATTACAATGCTGTCCTTTTAAAGTATGATCAGCTTGGCGCAGAATATTTTAAAATGTATTGCCATGTCCAACATGCCGTTATCTTTAATACTATGTTAAACAATAATAGGGCAGCCACTGAATGTCTCGTAGATAGAGCCCACTATTTTTGGTGAAAAGAATCCTGCAACGGTTTGTTTCAGTGCTTTATGTGCACATCTTCAACCCTACTTCATGGTCAGTGATTGGCTGTTTGTAACTCTCAGCGTCTACAGACTTGTGGTGTCGTAGTAACCTTGTTCCTGTTGGCACAGTCAAATTAGCCAGGTCTGTGCAATTATTAGAGGTACGTCAATTTTGCTAGTACATTCCAGGTTAGGTTGAACGCCAAAATATATAAACTTCGTTATCACGTGTGTGATTAGCTGGCGGCTGTAACGAAACGCATTTGACTACTGCAAGCCAGTAGTAAATAAGGAAATTATTCATAGAGCTATCACTTGTAATGTTGTAAGCCAATGAATAATCTACTGTATCCAGAGCGTGTACAGGACTGAGCAATCTAGGCTACTGCCAGATGAATCCGCGAAATTGACGTACCTCTAGCAATAATACATTCTGCCAATAACCATGAAGCAGAGTTTCATATGTGCACACAAGGCATTGAAACAAACTGTTGCAGAATTATTTGCTCGAAAAATCGTGGAGCCCTACTCATAGAGCCGAGTTCTGCACGCTAGTTCAGTGTCTTGCACGTAGAGGCTAGGAATAGGCGGGATGTGTGTGCTGTGTCGTCCTTACCGCATCCGCACCTCCAGACAACGACCACATATCTTCTTCTAGGTCTCGAACACGCAAACCACGTTCATACAGCCGGACATCTGTGTTTTCAGCGAGTTATTTATCCCTCCCCTAGGATATCCACCTCGGTTGTGTTCAGGGTGCGGTTCACCTCACTTTTCAACGTCTTTTTTATTTTTATATTTGTACCAGATATTTTTTCTTCTTTTAGACTTACATTGTGATTAAATCTTCCTCTTGGGAAATTCGTGTATCTGTCATAGTTTTTGCGTAATGAGTCGTAAACGTCAAAATTTGTACTTTACGGTTTTATGCACGTCACTAAAACCAATTGACATACCAAACCGAAAAAAAAAATTAACAGTTTATAACAATATTGTAGGCTATGATTTTACACAAACAAAAATAAAAATTTTTGTATTAAATAAAAAATGCTGAATTTTGAAATGAGACGCAAAGCCCACTTACCAACCCAACTAGGATTGGAAAATAGAGAAGTCATTTAATTTAATTTTAAATTGAAATACAAACCAATTTCGGTTTTTAAATTATCAACTTGGTGCAACGTAAAGGTTCAGGAAAGCTCTGCGATTTGTCAGTTTACGCATTGTAGCTACCGATAACATCAACAATGGACAGAAATTGTCTCCGTTCCAAAGAGCTTTCAAGCCAGCAGTAGAATTAAGTTTAGCTGAATATTGACAGAGAGCGCCTCTGGCGGTCAGTAAGGGACGTGTCTAAGTCACCGTGGTTGACTTGTGAACGACACACTGCAGACCACGATCATGTAACACATTACATCTCTGGACACTAGACTGTCCACGAGTGCTACTGAGGGACGGATACAGTTCTAGGACGTCACAGAAGCTTGACTATTCTCGTCGTGCGCTTGGCGTCGCGTTGTTGTGATTCCGCAGCACGCAGCAGTAGTGGGCGACGGTGTTCTCGGAGATGCTTGCGACATGCCAGGCGTCTCCAAGGAGGGAGGATGGTGAGGAGGGATGTGAAGGGAATTTGGTCAGCGAGCAGTGGCGGCTCGTGGGTTGTTGCCGGGATAGGGCTGCAGATAGTCGGAACTGTAGACTCTTTATGAACGCGCCGTAGACCAACGACCATGGAATATTTGCCGGCTACTAGATGTGTTGTGACCACTCAGTAGTAAGGGGCACCTACACATCAGCGTGTCAGTGGCTGTAGAGTCAACCAGCGCACAACCCTGTACAGCTCTTGGCAACTGCAGCCCTACCTGGCAACTGCAGCTCTACCTGGCAACTGCAGCCCTACCTGGCAACAACCCACGAGCCGCCAGTGTCAGCGAGATCTTTAGCGCTGGTGAAGGGTGACATGATGTGTGTTTGGAGCAAGGATGGTATGAAGGGGCGAGGGAAACGGGAAATCCCCGAGAAAACCCGCCGACCAGCGGCATAGTCCGGTACGATTCCCGCGTGTAAAAATCCGGGGACCGACCCCGCCGGGAATCGAGTCCCGGATATCCTTGGTGGGAGGCGAGTGATCTAGCGACTGCGTCAACCGCCGCCCTGAGAAGGAGAAAGAGAGAGACAGAGAAGCGCTGGATCGGCCGAGCATAAACCCTTACATACTATTAGGCCGAGCGACCGAGCATTTCCGATGACAACCGAATGTCGTGCACAGTCTCAGCGGCTAGACACAAGTCTAGAGACCTACTAGGCGTGCCTCCAAAGGCGCTTACGAGAAAGTAGTAGGTATAATCCTACTGGGTAGTAATGGTCACGTGACTGGATCTACTCGGTCGTTGGATGCTTAACGAGCGGTCATAAATCTAAAGGGTAGTACCTAGGCGGCCTTTTTAAAAAAATATGGCAAAATCTGCAGAAGCTGTAATTTCAGTCGCCGATCTGGCAGACCTATGTCATTAAACCAGGTTAAAACCGTGTAAAATATATCATTGTACTGGTATAATATACGTATGTAGCATTAAAATTGTGTTCTAGTAATGCTAATTTATTCTATACCTGAATTACGTACTCTGGCGACATTTTTACTTGATAAACTGCTATAGATAACTCGTCCAACAAAAATGCTACTATCTGACATCGTATTTTCCGTGAACATCCACTGAAACCGTTTTACAAAACATTTCTTATTTTGTACACTTGCTTTTTGCGCGCGTTTTTCTGTGTATCGTTTTCTGGCTACTATCTACCCTGCTCGGGAGCAAGGTACATCTGAGTGGATTCGGCGACAGGATCGAGTTGAATATTAAGAGTTCTTGACTGCCTGTAGATCTTCATCGCATGACGTACCGGCCGATTTACTCGCTATTGAGTGGATCCGAAGTAGTTTCCGTAGGCTCCTCAAGACGTATCCTGGGAAAGAGGGGTGAGAGGAGGGATGGGGATATGCGATAAATAAGAGACGAGCGAGTGTCTCGGCCGACTACAGACTGCACTCGCCGCGGCTCGGCGTCCACGCCATACAGAAGACGGCGCCGCACAGCCGGCCAATGGCAGGCCCTGTTATTGTCCTGCAGGAGGGGCGTGGTCAATCCCTCGCGGCCGCATTAATGAGCGGTAATTATGTCCGGCCCATAACTAGTAGCCCCAGCTCACCCCTCCAGAAAGAGTAATTGCCCGGCCGTGCATTTTTCAAAACTAGGGGTGGCCCAGGGGGGAGGGCTTAATTATTGCCCGCGGCTCGCACGAAGCGGGGGAGATAGATACTCGTGAGAAAGTTTGCCGATGCGGCGTAACGTGTAATTAGGGTCAGCCGCCCTTTGCAGGGGAAGGAAGGGTTAGGGGGAGGTCCTGACCTCTTATCGCCGAAAGGGGTCATGCATCGTCGGGCGGATCTCCACCCCCTCTTCGTACTTCTCTCTCTCTCTCTCGTCATGAACTGACGACGCCCACCGCGAGAGGCGAGAGAGACCCCAACTGGCCCGCGCCATGATTTATTCCTTAATTGAATTTACGAATCCGTTTGTTGTGGCCGGCACCGCTGGTGTAATTAAGTCGCTCCGAACCCCCTTTCCCCCCACTCCCCTGTCCTTTTCGTTTCCTCTTCTTTCCACCCGCGCCAAACCACCCCTGGCGCATGCGACGCTTCTCTTTCCGGTCTCGCCAAACTGCCGACAATTACGATAATACCACTTCCCTCTCCTTTCCCATACCTCTTAACCTTTATTATTATCTCTGTACTTCCTGAAAAATAAAAGTGGCCTTATTCTGCTTTCAGTGTGCCGTTACAGATGTTCTTACGTTTTGCGTTGAGGAGGCAGAAAAGTAAGGCACATGTACGCTGGAGTAGGTAGGTTATCACAGTCACGTTACTAGGTTTTGTCGATTACCAGGATTTGATAACCTCTAGCAATTCTACCCAAAGTTTTAAAATGACGGGGAATCCAAAAAGTCTTCCTTATTGTCTACATGGTAAATATTTTGCTAAATGCTACTTTCTCAGTACATTCTTTACACGTTTTATATTTACATGTAAATATAATATTAATTTCAGTAGTTGAACGAGAGACCATTAGTTGAAATATCGAACATGAGGTTACCTGGGGTAAAATTTCAAACACCAGAAACTTGAAAGTTTGTCTGACCTTCCCTAACCTCGTGAATTTTCAGAAGTGCCTTTAGTATGCTAGGATCAAAACCACAGCAAACATTAAACCGTTTACAACATATCGCATATACTTAGGTTGGTGAATCGAACCAATATACACTGCATAAAATGGTGATGGAAGGCCGGCTATGTAAACGTCTACATGGCTATGCACATTATATTGTCAACACCGTAGGCCTATAACTGTGACATTAGCATTTTTTGTAATTGGAACACTACGCACACGTGGTGATAAGATGTTCTGGTCCGTTAGGTTACTTACACGTTGCAGCCATGATCATACGTTAAAATATGTTCTGTTTTACGATGATAGGAATCGCAATGCTTTCCAGATTTTATTTCCTTACTGTTGTCTACGTAGGCGTTCTCTAGATATTTTTTTACTATTCTAACAATGGGTGTTGGTTTGATTTAACTAGATGATATACTTAATAACTTGGGACCATGACATTATGTTCTAATTGTTCTTCTTAAGATCTTTTAAATTTGTAATTTTTTTAAGAACATAATTCTTAGTAATATAATTATATAGGATGTTTTGTTAGAAAGATATAACTTTATCTTAACACATTTGCTCTATAGTAAGTTACATGTAATGGATAAAGACTAGTTTTGTAAGTGACCTACAGTCACATTAAAATACTAAAGGTGCGAACTAACCAGTGAGTTGATTTTAATGTCTACGGGGACACCATTTCGGGGACACCATTTCTTCTTCTCTGCAGAAGTCCCAAATCTGGCATAATTGTTGCAGTTGACATTATTAGCATGTATATCTCATTTTAGATGTTAGTCAAGATACAGTCCTAAATACGTTACACACGATGCTAGTATTATTTTCACTCTGAGTTTGATCTAAATACGGTGTTAAGGTGAGGTAAACACTACATAATTAACTTTATAAACATTTATGGCTAGCCTGCTGCTGTTAATTCATTCACTCAAATGTTACTCTCATTGCTACGAACATGCCATTTATGTTTTTTTAGTTACAGTCGTACTGCTGCGTCATCCTCAAATAGCTTTACTTACTATGATCTTTGAAAGAACTGTGCAATGGGAGTTCATGACTGGATTTGTTTGTATGGACATACTCCATTGCGAAATAAATGACTGTCACAAGAAAACTAAAAGTAAAACTTTACTTTTAGTTTTCTTGTGACAGTCATTTATTTCGCAATGGAGTATGTCCATACAAACAAATCCAGCTTTACTTGCCATAGGCCTAGAACTTACATTCGTATTATCTTATCACTTCTTCAGCATAAAGAATTAATCTGGTATAATCTTTGATAGCACTTCACTACAGGGAACAACTTGTATGTGAATGTATTCATGCATATATGTATACAGTAACATAACATTTTTAAGATAAACTTCATTGCTAAAAAATTAATTCATATTATAACCGAATACATGTCGTCCAGTACAAAATTTTTTTTGTTATCATACATTTTATTCTACTTTCTTAAGTACTGTAAACCGAGGGTACTTTATTTCGTTGGAAAATTGGTTTTTCGTTCTTTTAATGTATTAATATGTAATTGGAGTCGAGATTTTTTTTTTTTGGAACTGTGCGAAATAAAATGTCTATGGTATTTTCTTGATGTACAAGCAACTACGCTTCGATAAAATTAAAACAAGCTCTCTAAATAGGTACTATAAAATCTCACAACATTGATATTGCTCTTTAAGTAAGCGTAGAAACAATTAAAAATGTTAACGCAAAATTGTTAACAATTACGTGTATCATATTAATATTTCTACAATGAGTTCTAATAGTTTCTTCCACACTTATTGACAAAATATTTATGATTTCAGTTTGTTTAATTTTGTAGAAAGAGAAAAATAAGAAAACCACCATGGTTGTTCATAACACTGTTCAACAAAAGGAAAGTATTTTTTAGGTAAGAAAAGACAGATAAATGAAATGGCTAGTCACATCTGTAAACAAGTACTTTTCCGGAAGTGAATGCCACAAATAAAAAAGTCACATGTGAAAACTGTTTGCAGCCGGGAAGCCCGAAAGTTCAAACTGAATGAAACTTCCCTTTCTAGGAGAATGTGAATTATTTGTGCGGAGAAGGTTGGCAAAGTGGTTCGTGCAAGCTCAGTATGATTCTTCTTGGTCGGCGACTGAGCATTGGTGGTAAGCCACGCGGCTGGTTCGATGCGAGATTGTGTGTGATTACACTCTGTCAACACGAGACGATGTGCGCCCGGGGTGAATAGTTTATGTGCTCGCTGGTCTATGATCACAGGGGATGACCAGCAAACTGGGGGAAAATACTATTACTATTTGCTACAGGGTGGTCTTACGGGGCTTCTCTAGATAGGCTGTGTTTGTGTGTGAGGCAGGAGCGGTAAGGTTGCCGTAGACTGACGTACGTAAGGCATTATCACCTCTCCGCGCAAGCCACTCAGCTGGCGTGCTGTGTTTGACTATTATCATTTTCCCTATGGAACTTTAATATGTGACCACAGTATTTTATTTGTGGCCTGCGTAGTTCAAAGTCTAACGTTTGTTTCTACAGTTGTGTTTTTCGAACCCGGTTGTTATTTGTACAGTTACGGCAGTCTAGAAGCCATGTTTGGGCATTTCGAGGAGCCCGAAAATTATGTTCGAATTTTTTATACTATAGCGACATAGTTTGAAGTTTGTGTTGCTTTCGTAGATTTACAAATATAATGTGCGTTAATAATTTCGTCATAAAAAGAATTGTCGTAACTCGCTACAACGCATTTGAAGCGTAGGTCGGGAGGCCCCGTTAGCGGCCGTGGCAGTGTTTCAGGCGCATGCATGCAACCCGCATTAAAACAATATAAATCAAGGATAATTTTACGTTCTCTATAACAATAACAGTATTACAAATATCAACGTTATCTTCGGGCTTTATCAAAGACACAACCGTTCTTAATAGAGCTGCGTTCTGCAAAATGAAGCATAACAAACGGTTACATTAGCAACGTGATACTAAAAAAAGTTTCGTAAAATTTGTAGCAACCTTTCTTTGTACTTGACTTCGACAAACACAGCAAAAATAAGAACTATTCTGACTCTTATAAAACGTGCAGATAATAAGCTTAACCTAACCGAAACTGTGCCGTTTGTTGGCCCATGCTCATTTGTTTGTTTATTTTGTTTTGTCTAGTTCGTCTATTCGTAGTGGTAACTAGATATATATTTTTATTTTGGCAAAGTTACTCCACCCCAGCACTGTTTATTTCTATAATCTTCGGTGAAATTGTCATAACAGTAAACTGCTTATTATTTTATAAAGAAAATTTCCGGCAATTATTTATGTGCAGTTAATGCAGTGTTGTATAATGATGGAACAGTTCTTGTGTAATACAACTCTAACCATGATCTGATCATATTTGTTTTCAAATGAATCAAACAAATTTTATTTATTGGTAAAATTTGAGTTAAAATATCATGTTTTGATTATTAAACACGTGTGTGTTTTAAAATATTGTGTAAGGAAGTATTGTTCGATACCGTCGAAATACTATTTTTGGTAACATCAAGTAGCTATGACTCTATGCCGGCCTAAAACATCTAGGCATTCCTTTGTCTCGACCACAGATCAATCACCTAACGGTCTCGACCTTGTTGTTTCTCATATATATACATCTCTTTTCTATGTCGTTTCTTACACATCATGGCGTGAACATCAGCCAAAGGCTTAGTGCTCTTTATCGTTTTGTAATGTCGTAATCCGACAAGTTTTCCGCCTAGGGTGAGTTTATTCTTCCAATTTATTATCTTTTGCGCCCTGGTGTTGCATTGCTTTTATGACGTTCTTTTAAATTTTATTTTGTTTGCTTGTTTAATGTAGCGGTCCCCACCACGCGGTTTCAACTCTTTGCTATGTAGAAGGATTTGGCTTTGTCTTGTCATCTTCCGATGTAGAAGTAACATTATTTCTACACGTCCTTTTGCTGTACCGTCATCGGTAGCCATGGGCGGGATGGAGAAGTAAATATTTCGGCGGTGGGAAGAGTGTCCCCATGAAGGACAGCCAGGAAAGTCCAGCCTAAATATTTATTTTCCTTCTCTCGTCCTAACTACTTGATGTGCACACAGCACTGATTATTCAAACTTGATACTTTATTTAATATTCGATCACAAACTCTGCAAAATAATTGAACAACAAAAATTGAAAATTTGTCAAAATATGTATTATTAATATGTAAGTTAACTTGTTTTGTGTCGGGAATCCCTCTTGTTTAACTTATTTATTATGATATTCTTAAGCCATACGTGCTTTTCTTGATTTGTTAATGTCCCGTATTGGTTAAGCTACGTACACCAAATACTCATTGTGCAAAGAGTTTATTGTTATCTAATCAACTAATCAAGGTATTAAAAAATATTTTTTTAATATTACAATTTTATTTACTAGACCTAACTCATTCCATAAAGTTTAATATGCAAAGGCTCTCATGCTCCTAAATTAAAAATAAATAATTTTTGTATGGTCTCTTAAATTAATAATCTTTAGTGTGAAGTGTTGGGGAAAGGATGCTCGGCCCTTTCTCTGACGTCTATTTAGGAGCACCCATCAACAACTTGTGTCCACGATAGTACTGTTTTCCCCTTTCTTTGCTTAGCTGGCCTAGAAGCTGTCTTGATCGGTTTACCTTATTGGTTTACCCTTCCTGGACCTCCGAGATTGGTTGGTAAAGTTTGGGGGAATTCCACCAAGCAGTACAAAAAAAGACTCAACCAAATCGACCAAACCTAACCCGGGCTTGCTCAACCCGACTTAACCTAATCCGACCTAACCTAACTCGACTTTATTTAACCAAACCCGCCTTACTTAATGCAACTTAACCTAACCCAACCCATTCTACCACAACCTAAACATACTGTGCATTAATCTAAATTGCACTAAGTTGCACTTTCTTGGACTAAGTTGCACTATCTTGCACTAAGTTGCACTTTCTTGGACTAAGTTGCACTATCTTGCACTAAGTTGCACTTTCTTGCACTAAGTTGCACTTTCTTGCATTTTCTTGCACTTTCTTGCACTTTCTTGCCTTTTCTTGCACTTTCGTGCCTTTTCTTGCACTTTCTTGCACTATGTTGCACTTTATTGCACTAAGTTCCTTCAGCATGCATTAAATTGACTAATAAAACTTAAATATCCCTAGTTAATATAAGCTAGACTAACAAGACCTGACCCTGACCCAAACTAACCTGAAGCAACATAATGTAACCTTACCTAACCCGAACTTACTTAACCTAAACATTAAACTAACAAGACTTTACTTAATATAACCTAAACCAACCCATTATACCACAACCTAAAAATATTTTGCACTAATCTAGGTTACACTTTCTTGCAATATGTTGCACTTTATTGCACTAAGTTCTTTCAACATGCATTAAATTGACTAATTAAACTTAAATATCCCTAATTAACATATGCTAGCCTAACCCGAACTAACCTAATCCCACCTAACCTAACCCCACCTAACCTAACACGACCTAATCTAACCTAAAACGACCTAACCTAACCTAAACCGACATAACCTAACCCGACATGACATAACCTATTCCGACCTAACCTAACTCGACTTAACCTACACTCGACCTAACCTACACCCGACCTAACCTACACTCGACCTAACCTACACCCGACCTAACCTACACGAGAACTAACCTAACATATTCCGACCTAACCTAAACTAACACGACCTAACCTAACCTAAAACCGACCTAACATAACCTAAACCCGACCTAACCTAACCCGACATAACCTAACCCGACATAACCTAACCCGACATAACCTAACCCGACATAACCTAACCCGACATAACCTAACCCGACATAACCTAACCCGACCTAACATACCCGACCTAACCTACCCTAATCCGACCTAACCTAACCCGACCTAACCTAACCCGACCTAACCTAACCCGACCTAACCTAACCTAACCCGACCTAAACTAACCTAACCCGACCTAAACTAACCCCACCTAACCTAACACGACCTAATCTAACCTAAAACGACCTAACCTAAACCGACCTAACCTAAACCGACCTAACCTAACCCGACCTGACCTAACCTATTCCAACCTAACCTAACCCGACTTAACCTACACCCGAACTAACCTAACCTATTCCGACCTAAACTAACACGACCTAACCTAACCCAACCTAAACTAACCCGACCTAACCTAACCCGACCTAACCTAACCCGACCTAACATACCCGACCTAACATACCCGACCTAATTTAACCCTGTAATACTGCAATATGTGTTATTTAACCAATACGCTGAAAAGTCGGTATAGGGTCCATATTACAATTTTTTTTGTAACGTATAACGTAATCAGAAATGATCTGTACGTTAACATTAATGGGAGTGTGGGTATCTAGCGTATAGATCAACACTTGCATTAGCTTTGCACATGTAATGAGTGTAAATAGGACGTATGAAATTAGACAAGAGAAATCTGTATTTTATTAGAATGATTAGTGAAATGATTGTTCAAACAATACGAAACATTACCGCTTCCACAACATTTAATTTTATCATGTTTAATTAAAATCTCAAAGTGTAGTTATTAAGAAAATGAAAAGTTAAATTTGAGT
>PNEQ01020226.1:0-13682 GCA_003012365.1 Medauroidea extradentata
AAAAAAAGGGGGGGGGGGGGGGGGGGAGTTGATTGCGGCTAGGGACCGGAAAGCGACGCCTTGCAAGCGGCCACAACTTGACCGCAATAACACGGCGTGACGTATCCTAAGCAAGTTCTCGGAGCTACATATATAGCAATGTTTCCTGACAGATAACACGCAAGCTGCACTTCCTGGCCGCTCGATGCAATGCCACATCGGCAGCAGCTTTCTAAGGCTGTCTCAAATAGCCCAGAGAGCACTCTCTCGCACCCTCTTGACGCTATGAGTGTACTCTCTACTGTCCCAAATCTCAGAGAGAGAGTGTGGGCGAAAGGGAGAGTGAGCCAGAGTGGGTGACGATGCTCCCTTGCTGCACCCTCTCGCCCACTCTGTGGGAAGACATCTTTGTTTTCATTCAAAATAGAGAGAAACACGACGTCTCTGTGCACGGCGTATAGTTTTTTAAGTGTCAAGGGAAAGACTAGTTTTTCATGTAAGTAAAAATTATTTTATAAATGTATGGAAATATGTCCATCACTTACTTTTTCTCACGCTAGGTTGCAGCGCTTCGAAGGTGCATCCGAGGGTGGATATCTTAGTTTAATTGAAAAGTGAACCAGAGTGGGCGAGAGTGAGAGTGGAGTTAGAGTGTACACTCTCATTGAGACCCGATCTAAACCACCCCCTCACCCACTTCCCTTCCACGGCCTCGACCCGCATGCTCCCAAAACGCAGTGTTGCTTTAACAAAAACATGTATACTTTTTCAATTCAACCAGATACTTTGCAACTTGTGAGCATTAACTTTTTTATTTGTACACTGAAAAACTACACAATAAACCTATTTGTGTTATAGGAAGCTACATTTCCGTTTGAATATGTACTTTTATTGCAAGGAAAATATTTATTTCAAGTTTGTGGTATTTAATGGTAGCAAAAAAAGTTGTGTTTCTGTTAATTACAGCATCAATCGAATACCCCCGTGGAAGAAGGCCGGATATAGCATGAACAGCACATGTAACACCCAACCTTATTCCACGGAGGTAATCAATCTTTTTACTTTTTTTTTTTTTTGCATATCTAATGTTGAAGTAATCTTTTTCTTTGCTAGCAAGGAGATAAACACTGTAACCAAAGGAAATATTGTCACTGATTTTCCACCAAAAAAATCGCATGGGCGTAAAAATGTACTCAGAAAAAAATTTTGTTGGTGCAAACAGAATTTATTTGAATCAACAAAATCATTTGTTTGTGGGGCAAAGAAATATTTGTTTGCTCGTAACAAATTATTTTGTTCCCTCGATTTGTTTGAGGCACATATCTGAATTTTGTTAGCAGTACCAAATATTTTGCTGGTAATAAAAATATTTCGTTGGACATATCAAATACACATGCGATATTTTAAGAACTAAATAAATTATATTTTATAAACTTAACAAATTTGTGAAATTATAAGATCTAAAAAAAAAAAAAAAAATGGTTTCGCTGGGATTTGATCCATTATCCCTTCACTTACCACTCTCTATTCATGACCTAACCAACTGAGCTACGATTGCTTCCGTGATGGTAAAATTGTTATTTGTACAGTAATAGTTAGGCATAATATTAAATTACGATTGTACTGCTTTATTTTCAAACACGTTTGCCTTCCGTCTGCGAAAAGGAAAACAACGTCAAGTAATATTACCATATGGTTGCCGTGCACCGCAGCTTAAAGAACGAGACGTTCAGCTGCGGTGTTTTATTTTTTTTTTTTTTCAAGTTTATAGCATTTTCTTTTGTGATCAATTGAATTAACCACTTTGAAATTGTTATAGCTAAAATTAAGATACTTTAAGTGTGCTGATTAACAGTTTAGACGTCCTACTTGTTGCACAAGTTTATATTTTGAATGTTGAGGTATACAGTGTTCGCCATCTTTTCGCTCACGCACGCCAGCCTGCCTCTTCCACAAGTCAACCAAATGGATTTAGTTTCGCCAGCAAAATCATTTATTCCATCGAAAAAAAAATTGTTGGTTCAAAGCACTTCACTTATAACTAACAAAATTATTTTGTTGACAAGTTGTAACGAGTTGTTTGTTTACACAAAATATTTATTCGAAGTCCTGTAGTAACCAAATATACGTTTGGCACAACGTGCATTGAAATGAATAATTTGGTCGAGGGAAATAATTAAATTTGTTTGGAGGACTCAAAGCTTGGTCTTACCAACAAAATATTGTTTAGCTGAAGTAAATATCACCCAAACAAATCTATTTAGTATAATGAAACAATTCTTTCCCTCGGTGTGCTCCGGCGGGAAACTTGCACGCTAGTTCGAAACTTGGTACGTCGCGGCGATATGTTCGACGTGCGTGTTACTGTCTCTATTAGGTAAATAAGTAAGCGGGCTTTACATCTAGTCGACAACGAGGTCATTAAAGACGATGACACACAACTATGGATACGAGAGGAACATGGAAAGGAATCGATAGAGGGTGAAATTTCGCGAATTCAATGACCTGCATGTTAGAATCTAATATCCTATGCATTTTCAAGTCCCGACCATTTGTGCACTAGCTGCTACTCATTGGAACATCAGGCAATTAACGAATATACAGGGCTTGAGTATGAATAGGATATTTGATTCTAACACGCAGGTCATTGAATTCGCGAAATTTCACCATCTCTAGGAATCGACTTTGCTCTTTGTTAAGGAACCCTCCCAGCATTTGCATTTCGAAATTTCGGGGAAGCCATTAAAAGCGGAGTCGAACCCGATCCTCCATAATGCTAGACTCTAGCGTGTTACCGTGTTGTTTGATCGCTATAGAATCACCCTTCCTATGTATGGCGGCAATTGGGCGGGTTTAATGTGACCTTTTGGTGAAATTTCGGGATCAGATCCGTCAACACTGATCTTCGGACACGGAATGTTTCTTCCAGTGCTTCGACGCTGTTAACGTTAATTCTACTACAGATTACGGGGCGACCTTGGCAAGGGAACCCGTTTCCTCTGCTAGTAGAGCTAGAGTCGGTTAACGAGTCTATTAAAACGAATGACGGCAATAAAATTATCTAAGCTAGATAAAGTGACAAAAATCACTTGATTTAAATAATATTACTGAAAAACTGGTCCTTTTTATTTCTAACTAGTTATTTCTTCCGACATTGTTCGCGTAGTTCACAGTTCAGTGGCTCTTTGAGTTGTGCAAAAGTTTAGTATATGTACTCCAAATTATCTTAAGTAGGCCTAATTCGTAAACAATATATGTTGCTATTTTCAATACCTTATAAACACTAAATTTAAAAAAAATAAATATAAAAAATTGGCATTTCAAATTTTATAAAAGTAATAATACTAATGCTGGCAATAATAACAGAAGCGATACATTAAGGTTTCTTTATTTCTGTCAGATATGTGAAACAAAATTTTTTGTCAATTCTAAATGGTGCAAATTGTAAGGGTCATTAATGACCGTTATATAAATAAATGGCACTACTCCGTGCCACAACCCCCCCCCCGACCTTTTTATGTTTAGATTTTTTCGTCAGAAACCTTCGCGGGCGAACGCACAACTTACCGGTACCAAAGTTTCTCCGTAAAAGGATAGATGGTACAACGCATACGTTACGAATATACGGTATAAAAATCTTATCCGAAAAAAAAAATCGCTTCCATAGTTCCAGAAGCTCTCTAGGCCGAAAATAACTACACTTAAGGGGGAGTATTAAGACAATTTTATTGTATTTTTAGTTTTTGAGCCGTAACATTTACTTAAATTGTATTATCAAAATGTTCTCTTTGGCAAAGCATAGGATAGTATATTCTTGGTAAACTGCTTAACATAAACAATAACGGAATCTTTCATTAATTTACCACGTCGAATCATTGCGAAAGAGTTATAGGTTAACTTTCAAGAATTATCTTGCAATGATTCTCTAAAAGAAATAATGAAATATTAAATTATTATTTATATGAAGCAGTTTACCAATAATATAGCCTATGTTTTGTCGACAAGAAAATTCCGATAATGCAATTTGAATAAATGTTATGGCTAAAAAATTTAAAATACAATGAATTAGTCAAACATCCCTCCAACTCCCCCTTCTTTTCTTTTTGACGCCAGCGCTCAATTAACTCGCCGCAGCGGCTTGGGGAGGACATCTAAACATAAACATATACAGTTGAACAAAAGTTTTTATTCGTTAAAAAAATTAATAGCTTCCATAATTCAGAAAGCTCTCTAAACCCAAAAAGACGACACTTGATCGAACCTTCTTGCCGATTCCAGCGCAACTTACGACGGAAATTCTCCGTTGCCAAGCTAATCACGCTGATCACCCTAGCGTGTAGTTTAAATAACCTTAACGCAGCTCAAATATATTCTGTTGTTTCCCCAGCCGCGTGGGTTCCACTGAAGGTCCGCAAGGCAGTTGACGCGCCAGCGAGGCGGGGGGCGCCAGGACGCACGCAGACGTCAGGACGGCGCCGGGCGTAATGCCGCTGGCGTCCTCCCAGGCCGCTGCGGCGAGTTAATTAAGCGGCCGGCGGCCACTTCCAGGCAGTCGTGCCAACTTTGTTGCTTCACAACTAAATATCATTGTTCACGCTGACAGCTCACTAGACGAAAATAACCATTTGGTTGGAACTGCTAGTGAGGAAAATTACATTTGTTAGTTTTAATACTAACTCTTTGAACTTAGATTTTTTTTAAATTAACTACTGTGAAACAATGCATTGTGAAACATACATATAACCACACGCGTGGCAACACAGTACGAAGATAGTCCCCTCTTACGCAATGTTCAGACCATCATATTACAGGCGCGGGATCGAATTCCACGAAGTCCAAACATCATTCTACATTTAACATACATTAATACCTGGACGCGGAGCGAAAAAGGGAACTATCTCCGTGCTGTTGCCACGTTGTGCTCAACAAGTTAACGTACAACATTTCGCCATTAATATTTTCGTCTCCAAAGCCCAGGATTCGCGTGACGTGCTAATTATACGGTCGTATATGAACATCCTCTATATGGTTCAAGGCTCAGTTTCAGTCACCATATAGAATTTTTTTTTTATTTTTCTTTTTTGGAATTCTAAGAAAAAAAACTGTTTAATATGCTATTATACCTCAAATTATGTTTACATTTCGCTACAGTACAGACCTTGCGATTTAACTGTTAACTTTTAATTACGCCGCTAAGTGTGTGGCAACATTTTTATATTCATCATTTGCCCGATAAATTGCGACCTAACTGCACATTACTAGCTCTATTGCCTTGCTTGTATAGTAGCTCAAGGTAAACAGAATTTGTGGTATAGTCGCCGATCTAACATTTTTTCTCTCAGAATTCTAAAAATGCGAAAAATAATAAAATATGGCGACTGAACCCGAGCCTTAACCACGCTAAGGTTATGAAGAAATTTGGATTTATTGTGGACGAGATTGGTAAAGAACAATTTTTCTCGCTGGTATCGGTAATTACAAGCTGGCGCTTACGGACAGAACGTCGGGTGTAAAACCGAAAATAGCCTAAGGGCAGTGGCTAGAGAACTCGCCTCTCTCCAAGGCAATCTGAGCTCAGTTACCGCGGGCCCAGTCCCCGGATTTTCGCATGTGGGAATCGTGCCGGACGATGCAGTTGGTCGGCGGGTTTTCTCGGGGATCTCCCGTTTCCCTCGCCCATCCATTCCGACGCTGTTCCATACTCACCTCATGTCACCCCTCGCCAGCGCTAAAGACCACGATGTTAAGCGCTGACAAATATCTCTCTCACTACAGGTTAGAAAGATAAATGTTAAAAGTTTCGCACAGGGAAAACGTCTGCCACTGGATAGCTAGTATCGATAATGGGTGTAAACTGACCAATCACAGAGCTTTCCTGAATTTTAAGTTACATTACGTTTATAACTTTAAACGTGAAATTTATTTCTTTCCACTTTAAAACTAAACTACTTCTATCATTTCCAAACGTGTTTAAATTTACTACAGTTTCGTATTTTTCTGTACCCTTAGCGAAAGCAGCGAAACTAGCGGCAGAAATGTTCCCTGTGTTAAACTCTCCCACAAGAAAACACATTTTACTTTCTAACCTGTAGTAGAATTAGCCTAACCGTACCTTCGGGTACCTTCCTCACGTGATATTTATTTATTCAGTTACATGTTCGGTAAATAGTGTACGTGCAGTTATAAACACATAAAGAACCTGTCTATATGACTATCGTTTCTTCCGAGAAGTATTTGAAGAGTTAATTTTCTACCAGGTGTACAAGGTGTTGTAAAACTCAATGTCAATATTCTGGGGAAACAATCCTCACGTGTAGAGGAACAAAAAATGTTATGTAGACATAGGTCCGAAAACGCACGTTTCTGCGCTACAGTTGGCAATACATGACGTATGGTTGATAGCGCGCGGGCAGGATCATGTTGCTGTGGAGCGCCATTACTGCAGTACGTTACATGTTACTATGCCACACACTACGCCACTAACACACAGACAGTAGGAACAATATGACACAGCAACACGATCCTGCCAGCGTGCTATCAACCATACGTCATGTGTTATGAACTGTAGCTCAGAAACGGTGTGTTTTCAGACCTATGTCCACATAACATTTCTTGTTCCTCTACACGTGAGGATTGTATCCCCAGAATAGTAACATGGGATTTTGCAACATTCTGTATAGAAGTCGATTAAACGTACTGCTGCAACATGTAGGCGACCACGACACTTGTGTTATCGGTCGTACACGCCCACACGCAGTGTCACAACGTTGTAAACCACCGCCAAAGGTAGATTCTCCTTCAAGGTCTACTTCCCCCCACACACGTCTAACCCACGTACATATTACCCCACAGCCTAGTCCACAAGCAAGTGCCATGTCAGAAATTATATCCATTATACGCTGTTGACGGAGGTAAAGTGGGCACTTTTTACGTATTTTAAACGCCCAAGGTCTACAAACGTGGAAGCAGTAAGGACGACACAGCATGCTGTCTTCTCGCCGGTAGCTTGTCTCTGACACATTCTGGGATAACCGTATCATTTTATGACCTCATGTTTCCCTACTACAAAGATTATAACGGGAATTTAAGAATTCGCCCGTATAAATTTGTATGTCGACAGATAAGAGTTACATATGGATTTTGGGTAAAGAGTAAATACTGAATTTCTGAAAAACAGAGGTTCACTCTGGTTGAGAGAAGGGACGTCTTGGTAACGCCAACAAAGGGTTCTCGAGAGCCATCTATCAGCTTCGTGGAAAAAGGATGGGAGAGGGGGTGCAGGACTGACACATGGCGGTGCAGTCGGTAGCCGGAAATGCGAAACTAGGGGGGCGTGGCAAGTGCGAGATTAAGAGCACGCCGATTGGTTGGCAAGTTTAGGAGCGCGGAGGTGCGAGTGGCCAGCAGATATGCGCTTTTTGGGATTTACTCCGTCTTGGGAGCCCGATGTTGGTAGACGCGGGACGACAACGTGGTACCTCGAGGTTGAGTGAGGACGTACGGCTACGCTTCCGAAAGCCGAAGTTTTCCCGACGCCAAGCGGTGCGCGAAATTTGAGAAAAAAAAAGACCTTGTAATATAAATTACTAATGTAATATAAATTTATGTTTATAAAGTCCAAGTTTAAAAAGAGCTACAGCATAACGATACAACGAGAAGGCCTATAGCCAGATGTATCATACAACGCGCCTATACTTTTTATAAGGTTCTGTAATAACATTTTAATACCTGGAAAGGAACGCTAACCATACATTTTTTAGCCGCGAGCTCCATCGTGTCTTACTATGAAAACTGCCACGTGAATATTGAGTGGCCGCGGTCGGCGCAGAAGCAAGAGCACTCGCCTCCCACCAAGGCGATCAGGGTTCGATTATCGGCGGGGTGGTCGTGTGAATCGTACCGAACGATGCCACTGATCGGCGGGATTTCTCGGGGATCTCCCGTTTCCCCCGCCCATTCATACCTGCGCTGCTCCATACTCACATCATGCCACCCCTCACCAGCGTTAAAGACAAAGATGTTAAGTGCTGAACCTAAATATCTTCAATCAACGTGACTATTGAACACTATGCATGTATTTCATATATTTCATAAGCTAATGTCTGATGCAGGAATAAAATATGATCACTTAACAAATCAAATTCAGTGAAAGTGCGCCGCGACACGCATATAGGCAACGCGTGGTGTGTTCAGCGAAGCCAGCGATAGATGGACGTAAACATGTGGTTGACAAGTAGTGTTTGTGGTTCGTCCAACGTCCAGAAGAAACCTCTGGCATCCCTCTAACGCCACAGTACGTACGTGTCACTCCATTTCATTAGCAGAGTACGATGGCGTAACACGGGTTTACGTCCGTGTACAGTAATTGTATCATTGGCTTGTAGATCACGCGTACACATTCCCTTTATCACAACACTGCGTGTTGAGGCCTCTAATATATTTCCACTTTTATTTTTGCACACTTTCACTTTAGAGCATTTATCACTGTTATGGAAAGATCATTTTTAAACACAATTCGAATTGTCAGATACAAAATATGTCACCTATTTTTTTCAGGGTAGCATACAATTAAAAGTTAAGGTTCAAATGTTGACCCTACTGAAATCAATTGTGTAGTTTTTGTTGGTGATAAACATAGTAATTGCCGAAATAAAGTTGTCAGATTCGTATACGAGTATCCGTGCAGCGAAAACTGTACTGAGCACCGTCTACCGTTCGTACACGAATCTTCCAATTTAACTCATTTTATGTGTCAGTTGTTCTCTCGTTTGATTATTTTCGTGAGCGCTGACCAATCAAAAAATTTGAACAGATGCGATATTAGGGACACAATGGCTAAACACGGTTGCATTTTAACGTTATGCACGCATAGAAAAATATGGTCAGTTGCAATAAAATGTTATAAATGTTCCGTGTTGATAGGATAATAGTCAAATACAGTATATATGTGTTCCATGTATGATATTTTTAAGTGATCGCTTAAACTGGGCACTGTAATAAAAATTAATAACCATGTAAGTGGTAATACAGAGTAAAATTGTAATTATTCGTAAAAAATGGTTTCTTTGTTCGCCAAATACCACATTTCAATGTGAGTAAAACTACTTAAAATTCTATAAATTTCTATGCATTCGACAATTAATAGCCGTCCACGAATTACAAAGTTCACTCGGACACAGCTGCACGAACGCCAAAAAAACAATGTTCGTAAACGAATCTCGTATACGAAAACCAAAGTGGTTTTCAAGCATACCGAAAAACATCAGTTCACACGGCGCAGACAAGCGTGCACGTAACTGCCTCCTCTTCATCAACTTCAAAATAATAAATTATCTTATTTATAAATAGAAAATTCTATACTTTGCAAACATTTTAAGTAGACATACTGATATTTGTGCACGATTCATATGAATGTACTTTAGGAAAAAAAGGCACGTTAATTTTATTTACACATTGATTATAGTTTTACCAAAAATACTTTCACCAACACCACCACCCCTTCCGCCAACAATAAAAAGTGATGTGACCCTCTAAACTTGAAGTCCTGTTATGCCGGAATAAAATGTCCAACAGTAAAATTTTATAGCTAGTTATGGGCAATAATTTTAATATTGTGTCATTATGACTCACAATGCAAGACATTTTTAAGATTTTTAAATGTATGTTGCAATGAGAGTATACAATTAGAATTTATTGGTTTGTGGACATACGCCATTGCTCATGTTTTGCTGATCAAACTTGTGTTGAATGACAAGTACAAAAAAAAAAAAAACGAAAAAAAAAAAAAAAAAAAAAAAAAAAAAAAAAAAAAAAAAAAAAAAGATGGAAATAGACAAAAAACAGTGGCCAGTGGACAACAAACAAAGTACAAGAGCCAACACAAGTTAAAAACAACGAAAAAATGCCTGTATTTTGTGTCTGGGTGTTGTGTCGATATTCGACTGAATTGTACCCTTTGAATAATTTGTCTAATTAAAAAAAAAAATCTGCAGAATTCCTCTGGAATTGCATTTTTCTGTTTTTTTTTTTCTGTGAGAGTTATATGTCTGTTTTTTTTTTTCTGTGTGTGTTTCGTACTTTGTCATTCAACTCAAGTTTGATCAGAAAAACATGTGCGATGGCGTATGTCTACAAACCAATAAATTCTAAAATACATTTTTAGTTCTAAAATGTACCCGAGAGGGCTATTTCGCCATTTTTACTATAATTGTTTTCTTGTATTGCGTCACATATCACAAAATATGAACAGTAACTGGTCATAAGTAGGTGTTAAACTGTCCTAGAACTTGGCACGTAGCGACGTGGCAACAGTGTTGCAGGAGGAAGAGCGGCTGTCTAACGGTGCGGTATCGTGGAGTGTCGACCTCGCCGCGGGCCAGACGAGATGTACCAACGGTCTTCTCCCGGCCTGAGGGTCGACCACAGCCGGCCAAGTCAAGGTCGCGGCTTGCTCCTTGTGAGTCATCGCTGGCCGGCAGCCTCTCTTCAACCGTCATTCTCTACGTACCCCCGGAGATGCACCTTATACAGCACGCACCTTGTAAGTTGGCGGGTAACGAGCTGGAATGTGTTGCATATAATATTACTACAGTTTTAAATTCCAATGGCTAATTCACATAGGTGAATTTCATTCCGGTATTTATAGGCTACAAGGTGTTTTTTTGCAGCGGCCTGCTGCTTGCATTCCTTGAATGTGCCCTTCACTCAGTAGCTGCCACTCGCTATCTGTGCAATGTACATACAGTAGGTTGTTCGCGGTAAGTGAGCAGTTTTGACTACCACCTTCTCTAAAATAATGATTTAAAATATTATTCATTGTAATCTTAACTTTTGAGTACGGTATAATCTATACTTACTTATGTCTTTTAGAATTGCGAAATTAAGCCGTTTTGCCTTCTCTTACACTTAACCATCTACAGACCACCTCATAATACATTTATACTTGAATAGCTACAAATACAAAAAATACATTGCGTCCCAGGAATTGACCGGGGAGCCGATTAAATATCGATTTTTATAGGCGCAACGCAAATTTTGTACCTGCGTTGCGTTTGGTTGCGTCTCATTGGTATTATGTACTCACGTAATGACATAGCTTGCGTTGCGCTGCGTCGGTGCAAATAGCAGGTGGCGATATTTAATCCGCCCCCCTGGAAGGAGTCATCATCCCTCCGGCAAATGTGAGTGAAATTAGTCGTTGCCTACATCTGCAACATTAACATATTGTATTCACCAAGATAATATAGCCTCTTTCACTCCAACTCCAGCACGTAACCTACAAGCGGTGCCCCTGTTAAGTTGAGCAACCCAGTGGAAGGTTGGGTAACCAACCCCAGCGGGACGCTGGGTCAACGAGCCAATCAGTGCTGGGGGACTCCAAGGCTTCTATGGCCTTGGCAGTATTGGGAAGCCAGAAAACATCTTGAGGCAGCCTCTAGGGCTAACAACCCTAGTTGTAACATGGATTCGTACGCATACAAAACAAATTCAAGTCAAGAAGCATGGTACAACCGAAAAAGAGGCTTGAAAAGAGGCTTGGTGCCCCTTGAACAGAGGAGCGTAAACAGGCCCACTCTCAAAAAATGAAGACATTTTGGGCTCAAAAGAAAGCGAATTTCTCTATAAAATGTAACACGACTTAACATGGTCCTATATGGCCCCAGCGAAGAAAAATAAATTACGAGCAGCAAATCTACCAACGTTATACAGTACAGAAGAACACTAACGTGAAACAATACAGAAGAACACTTAAGGTAAATAATCTATTTCCAAGTTTAAAATAATGGCTGACAAAAAAAAATCTACCACAGACAATTTAAGGACAAACGAGTTTACAGATATCCATATTCTGTATACATTATTAATTCCAACCATATTACCTAAATTGATTGTTACTTAAATTGCTTTGTTCGTATAAAAACGTGGCAGGAAACTATAAATTAACAGAAAAGCAAAAAAAAAGTAACTAGTAATCCCGAACCACGTATATAACGTCGCATGACACTCGAATTCTTGCAGACTACTTCACCACACTTCTTATCCTGCTGCACAGGTGCACAGTCGGGGAGAATATAAGAGAGTAGGGTTTAATATAACGGCGCCGACTACCTACGCGTTGGACTCTCAGAAGTGACGGAACTATAAGTGCGATCTTGAAACGCGCATCAAAGGCCACATCGCGTACAACGAGCTAAGCGCTAATCTATCGTGCTAGATTCCCATCGATCCATGTGTATAGGCTGTTCACTATAAACTGAACACTCAGCATAACTTGTAATTGATTAAAGATAATATGTTTTATTGGGTCAATATATGTTATTTTTTGATAGTGTTGGAACGTTTACACTGGTGTTTAGGTACATGGAATTTTTCATATTAAAAATAGTAAAGATGGCTGCAAAACGGCTAAAAGGAAACTTTATGCGGTGATCACTTTATTGTGAACGGACTATATACTATGAGACTTTATGAATGGTGACCATATAATAAAATTTTACCGGCGGAAAGTCTGCAGAAAATTTCAGTACACGATTACATCTGAGTTTCGTATTCATCCGATTAGTACATTTGTCCGGCAGTCTGAAAAGGCAGATTTTAGTTATGTTGGAAATCTTAGAAACTGTATTTTTAATTAGCATGGCTTAACAATGACATTCCGTCCTTGTCCGAAGTGCGTTTTCTTTTCATACGTCGGCATTATGGGTGCACGTTAAATAGTTTCGTAAAAAAAACATATTTACGAACACACTGAAGCACATTTGAAGCGCATGGCGGGCGGCGCCATTACCATTAAATAACAAAAACATTACTTCACACTGAAGCCGTCCGAGGTTGGCAAGAACTTTTTCTACAGAGCCAGCAACATCATAACACGAAATTTAACACAATCGAGATTCTCACTTCGTTGGCCTTATTCATTGCAATTTGCATAATATAAGTTTATTAAAAGTACATTTTTAAGCACTAAATTAAATTAACTATTTGTTGACTACATCGCGTTAGTACAGATAAATCATTTCAATGTGTTATTACTTTACAGCATTTATTTTCGATGTACAAATTAGTTGTCACTGTATGGTCACCACATCAGCAATCTTCGGTAGGTAAGAATTTAATTCTTCTATTCCAGTTATGAGGGCCTGTACATGATAAGGTGCTTGATGAGTACGCAAGTCAGATGACAGTCGCAGGTTCGAATCTATGTTCTACACGTCTAAATTAGCTGCATATCCCCTCCAGGTTATCCCGTTTTCTCTAAAACTATTTTCTCTAAAACTATTTTCTCGTAGCCAAAATTGGGTGTTTTGGTGTCCTTTTTTCGATATGAACAACGCGCTACCTTTAAGCATTATGTATTTGTTCCTTAACTTTCATTTTATGCTTAATTTTTTTCTTACTTGTTATACTCTTAAATACTAAATATTATTTACATTGTCCTGCTATAACTTTAACGAAACACAGACAACTAAGCAAATAAATAAAAGTAACTTCCACTGCCAGGTTGTTACAGTGGGAGACGACTGGAAAGTGGGGAAGGGAGGATGCCGGACCGGCCCAAGCCTTTTGTGACGGCAAACCACCCCCTCGAGGCACTTTTTTATGTACTATTACTAAACTGATCCTAACTGCTTAAATCTTATCATACAACTAAATTGCTCTTAAATTAATTACCATCGTGTCAAGACGATTAATTTAATGTCCGG
>PNEQ01020226.1:13782-35225 GCA_003012365.1 Medauroidea extradentata
TATATATATATATATATATATATATATATATATATATATATATATATATACATACATACATACACATACATATCAAGTGCTACAGTGTATATATACATACACATACATACATATCAAGTGCTACAGTGTATATATATATATATATATATATATATATATATATATATATATATATATACATACATACATATGAAGTGCTACAGTGTAACTTTTATAGCACTAAGTATGTCTTTTTGTAAGGGGAAATATAGGACAAAGGCTCTAGTAGATACGTCGTGCCGGATATGAAATTAATCGTCTTGACACGATGGTAATTAATTTAAGAGCAATTTAGTTGTATGATAAGATTTAAGCAGTTAGGATCAGTTTAGTAATAGTACATTATATATATATAACACGCAACCATCATTTGATAATAATTAATGTATATCCCAAGAACACGTGCACTTTTTGGCAGTAATTAAAATTCAGTTTTAAAATTATAAATCCAATATATTATTTTAGTCAAACAAATCAGCTTACTCAATGTGCAAATGTAAGTAAAACGAAATCAAACCATAGAGGAAAATTTACAAGCCAAGTCCAAATTGTGATACTCAGCGGACCACAGAAAACATTGCCAGCATAACTGACAGAAAAGTGCATTTATCATGGAATATATATCGTGACGGAGGCAAAAAGGTCAGTGGGGCACCCAAAAAAATTGGGAAAAAAGTGTTATTTTTCATAATGTATCTGAAACCGTCATTAATGACAGATATAACGTCATTGTGCATCAACACTTCAAAAAATCGAATTATTTTAAATTTAATAATTACGGTAGTTTATTTATTTTAATATTATTATCATTATTGGCATACATGAATTTTTTAACTGCCTAAAAGTTTTTATCCAAAACTTTTATTGAAACTGTTTTTTATTTTTTTGGAAACGTACTGAAAGCAGACGAACATATTTTTACGAATTACTTCAGTAAATTCGGAGTATTTAGACTGATGTTCTGCACTACTCAAAGAAGCAACAACTGAAAACCACGCGAACTAAGTCGCGGGCAATAGCTAGAAAATTGTGCAGCAGAAAAACTTAGGTACCTTGTTGAATCTACTACATACGAACACAATATGAGGAGACAACCCATATAGCCAACACAACCTCCAACATTGCCGCATCTTCGTACAGAAGGAAACATCTGGCTGTCTGGATCATAGTCCCACACGTGCACAAAATGTGTCGCTGCACAGTTCTTCTGTCTGCTGCTTCCGACAGCGCATCCGGGAGGACCCACCATCCGCTCATCCAAACACTCTGACTTCGAAGTGAAGAGTGTGTATTGTTAAGTGGGATTTTGCTATAGGGGGTTATAATAAGGTGAAAGGACGGCTGTCAAAATATTTTTATTTTTTTTTATTTTTAGGAGGAAATGTGTTTTGATTCTCATCATTAAAACTCTGGCTACATTAAAGTATACTTTTTCACATAATCTAGTTCCTGCTTCTCGAATTTTGAAACGGAAGTGCTCTGTGTCTTTTTTTTTTTTTTTTTTAGTGTAATCGTAGAAAAACTTCACTGCTGCAATTTGTCGTACCAGATACACAAATAAGATAAATAATAATCTAAAATGATACTAGACAAGAGTTGTAGTTAGAGATACGGATTTCTGGTGAAAATAATTTTGCACCACTATGTTTCAATGCCTAATGTGCACATCTGCAGTTCTGCTTTATGATAATTAGGGGCGTGATGTTGTGCAGATGCGTACTCACTTGACTGTGCCAATCAGAACAAGAGGACTACCGAGACACCTCACATCTGTGGTTTGAGGGTAGAACCCCATTACGTTGAGAGTTACAAACATCCAATAAATGACCATGAAGAAGAACCACAGATGTGAACGTAAGGCATTGAAACAAGTTGGTGTGAAATTCTTTCTCGAAAAAAGCTGCGACTAGCTGTAGTCATAACATACATATAAAATAAAAATACATAGTAAATCCCGTAAAGAATATTGTCATTTACAACATAATGAACCCCAAATAATAAAATGTAACAGCACGAGATGTCAATCTAAATAACCAAGAATACCGAAAAAATAAGACAACACACTTAAGACTGTACAGACGATTGCTGGGATCGAGACCAGAGAACACACCAGGATTGATGACATAACGCACTCGGTTTCGTACACTGTTAACAATTTACGTAAATTAGCGGAAATATT
This sequence comes from Medauroidea extradentata, assembly GCA_003012365.1. Classification (NCBI taxonomy): domain Eukaryota; kingdom Metazoa; phylum Arthropoda; class Insecta; order Phasmatodea; family Phasmatidae; genus Medauroidea; species Medauroidea extradentata. Next base: position 16,001 of record PNEQ01020226.1, read on the forward strand.
AACAGAAAAACACTATAATTATACGGAAATTTATCCGTATTGCCAGTTTATGTATTTTTAATCGTAACTTTCCATAATTCATGGGAATATGATTGTACAATTATAAAGCATATTTTATTGTGTTTCTTAATGTGCATGCACACTGGTGCGAAATTAAGAGAAGACGAGACAAGGTAAGATGATGGAAGCGAAGCGCTGCTTTCTGGTTGTCCATCCACACTTTGCCGCGAAGAGAAGAGATGCGGAGCGACGAGCAATACAGCCAAGGACTCGTATCGCGAAGGGCCCAACAGCCCAGTATGTGACTGAAGTGTTCCGAGGAGGCCACACACATCTTTGGTTCTCGCTTCACCTATCCCGCAGGGATCGGTCACACGCCACAACAACGAACTTATCACAGCTGAAAAATAATCGCACCTCTTCTCTCCGTTTCGCGTTTTTAAAGTTACTTATCTTTTATAAAAATATTTTTTCTCATAGTAATACTAATGACGTCCTGTAAAATTAGGATGTCAAAAATAAACGTTGTCTCATAAGTGTGTCTGCCTGGAAATCATAATGTTGTGTGTTCGAATACAATCAAAATCTTGAGAAAACATATCAAGTAAGAGTATTTCATATTTCTGAAAAATTGAGTGCCAGTAATTCAAAGGAATTCGATTTTCGTGAGGAAAACGGATTGTCCGTAATTTTAAGGAGTATTCCGTCAGCAAGTAAAATTGAGTGTCCGTTATTTGACGAAGATTTCTGGATATTTTTTGCCTGTACTTTTCCTTAATTTCACGGAAATTTTTTCTAACAATGTAGAATTGCAGTAAAATTTGACAGCTACTAATGGGCAATCACTGTTAATATTTTTGTGTTTGTCACAATGCAAAAGAAAATGTACGAGGTGCATATGGTGAAGTGGGCATCTCAGGTCCATTTAAGAACTCAAATTGTCTTGTATTGTGACACACAATACAAAATATAATCAGGTAGCATATTGTACACAAGTATCCGTAAAATTTCACTAAAATCATACGAAACAACATCGTCCGTCAATTCAGTGTGTGTATCTATACAAGATGTTCCGGAATGAGTCGTTGTAATTCACGTGGATGGTAGAGAATGTTAAAAGAAACACTATTTGTCAGAGAATATTTGGCCGGAAATGACACCCTGCAAAATTGCACGGACAAACATTAATTCCACGCGCTCTGTGATGCCAGTGAAGTCTGCCGGCCGCGAACGCAGACGAGTGGGAACTAGGGTACTGCGGGCCACAGGTATCCAGGCGCATCTTCGGTTTAATGATGTAAAACACGGCTTACCTTCACATGCGCCTAACTACCTGCAGGATTCACCACCCTCGCTCGCTCGTCATCAGGCCACCATGCAAGATTCAAATATGCGCACTAATGTTTGCTCCTGCAAATTTGTAGCTTGCCATTGCCGGACAAACAGATATTTCTTTTTGCATTCTCTGCCATCCTTATGATTTACGACCACTAATTGCAGAACACATACACACATCGTAATTTTGTACTTGCCAAAAGTAACATAAACTAATCTAAACGTATTGTTAGAGGTGACATGAAAATTATGTGGAGAGGCCTGCGCAGAACGTTATGCTCTGATAAATTCGAACATTTCTTTAGACGCTAGTTGGTAAGATGGGCTTTACCTCTCGTCGACAGCGAAGTCATCAGAAAGAGAGTGATACACAGACAGGTCGTTATCTTCGTTGAGAAACCACCCCAGCATTCTACAGGAGCGACGGGAAATCGTGGAAAATCGAAGAGAGAATGGCCGGAGCCGGTAATCGAATCCGGGTCCTCCCGAATACGAGCCGAGTATGTTACTGTCGCGCGTTCCCTCTCGGGAGTTTAACCTCGCATTGAGTGCAAGATGGATAGAGACAGTCGTGAGGCGAGTGAAGTGTCGCTATCAAAGCGAGCCAGTGTAAGGCCTGAGAGAGATAGTGCTACACAACACGGTCGTCACTCAGCGGCGGCCTTCATCGACCTCGACTGTCAGTTGTCGGCGCCTTGAGTACTGGGCGCTAGCCAGCACACACACTCCACACCAGGTCTCAGCGCTGCTATTTCTGGCCGGGTGTGAGTCACGGCGCCGCGAAAGTGACGAGAAGCAGGGGCGTAGTAGGGAATTACCTACAATAATAATGTCTAGTAGCAAGTCAACCTGAGGCCAGGGTATCACACCCTGACAGGGGCCGGAAAGAAGATTTTAACTGAGCTCCTACACTGGATCAACAGGGCCGGGGGAAACGGGAGTATCCTTGTGAATATCCCAACGGCAACGTCCGCCATGTTTTCCCGCATGAGAAAAACCCGTGATCGTCCCTGCCAGATCACTGTATTGGAGGGGGGGGGGGTGTCTGACCACTATGCCGCGGCTCCCGAGGAAGTAGGCGAAGAATTTTGGTTGGTGCAAGAACGGTGTTATAGCGTGCCACAGTTTTTTACGCGAAACTGCTGCATTCATTCGTGTCGAATTTTTATGACTATAGCACCATAGTTTAAAGTAGGCTACAGTTTTCAATGGGACTTCAAAACGTCATTTTTAGCACTTTTGAGGAGCTTAAAATCATGTTTTTAGTTAGTGGACGGCATTTTAAAAATCATAGGGACACAGCTTGAAGTGTGTCTTCTTTTCGTACCACGCTACAGCACAGCTCTGGCGCTAACTCCCTGAAAGTCGTCTGAGATTACTCGTTGATGACACCCCTGTGTGACGTGATGTAGAAGAGTAGTAGATATGTACCGTAGTAATCTTGGCAGACAAGGCAAGGGGGCAAAGCAGCTGTGTGGGTACAAGAAGGCAGGGCGAGGCGAGGGTATAGTGTTTGCTTGGCAGCCCTAGCCAGTCCCGGCACGCTCCACTATGCTCTCCAGTCAACATTGCCTCGAGGCAGCACACGACGGCGGGCGCCACGAGATACCAGGCGGGTCCAGTGAGAAGGGGGAGGCTGAGGGTCGGCTCCAGCCCAGCTGCACACACCCTGTGCCAACAGTGAAGCCACGTTCACACAACCACTTCCAAACTGACAATCACCCTAACATCGACCACGTCACCACACCTAGGGCCAACACAATATTTAGAAAACCCTATTGTTATTTTTTTTTAAATATACTTACATTTACGTTAAATAAAATTCCGTAAGTTGTAAAAACAGACTTTAAAATGTTGAAGAGTATTTTAAGGGATTTTTTATTGCGAGAGATGATTCGGCAACTAAACAAGTTACTTTATATCGAAATAAATAATGTATTTTCACAAGGGCAACAGAAATGTGTAGAAAACACACAAACAACAATGTAATACCAAGGGCCTATAGATCCCCTACCAAAATATCGTCGTTGAAGCCCGATTAAGGTTACAGGTCAGACATGACAACTTAACTATCAACGTACAATTAAGGCACAGTTAGTCAATCAATTTATCAATACAAAATTTTTAATTCACTAATTGCGGCTTAATTATATGTCAACAGTAGTAACTGTCATGTCTGCATTGTAACGCATGACAAAAATCATTTTCACTATAATCGCGGACTTCACATATTTTATCTCAGAATTACCATAAAAAGGCGAAAAATTAAATAATAAAACTCCCCAGTTATAAGCGTTAAGGAACTGTATTCGAAGTTCTGTCTAAACACTACGCATAAGCACTTATACAATAAAAAAATTATAATTTTACAGTAAAGTGAAAACTCAGAAACTTTCTTGTCAAGATAATAATCTAAACATTTATTTTTGACATGATACGTTAACTTGTCAGTACGATGAAACCTATACGCTGTTCATTACTTAACACACATTTGTTTATGTACTGCTCAACATACTTCCTGCACATGTGGATTTACACGTCCACGGTTCATACAGAGCTGAATATTCAGAAATTTATGTACACTCATGATTCACTGCGCAGATATGCGAATTCGTATGCGTCGATTAAGCTCATATTTTCCCGTACAGCTCGTCCGGGGAAAAAAAAAATCAAGTCTTTTCACTAGCTGTTAGATTTCTAGATTGTCCGGATCTGCATGAACCCTGAACATGTGAATGAGGCTTAAACTGGTTTTGTGAGCAAGTGTATGGTTCATAGATTACTGGAACAGTTGACTGAATACACACACCACTGCACTATTCATACAAATTCCAACACGGAGCAGCTTAGTCGAAATGCGTTTAACCTATTTGCACGATACGCGAGTCATGCGAAACTTTGAGTAGTATATTGAATAGCAGAAAGGGCTGAAACGAGAAAAAAACCTACATTATTTTACTTTCGCCATAGTGTGGTCTGTTTTTTTTTTTTTTTTTTTTGCAAAACTGACGGTGACCACACCACCTACCGACATTTTTATTTTAATGTGCGAGTAGACAGATAGGCCTACTAAATTATAGCGATATTTTTACTATCCCATTGAGTCTTTCTATATTATGCTCGGTTTTTGCAGTTTCTTATTGTGAACGGAATATTTAGTGTTGATGACGATTTGATACCTAAGTCTAAATTATTGTGAATACCGAGCGAGGTGAAGAAGTAGCAAAACACCTCGCATTCGGGAGGTCCCATGTTCGATTCACACTCCGGCCATCCTGATTTCTGGCGTTTTCACAAATCACATCAGGCATGTTTGGATGGTTCCTGGCCAATATTTTTCCTTTTTTGTCCCGTGACTGCTACCAAATTGTGTTAATAATATTTATCGGTTAGGTGCCGATCTAAAGGAAGCAAAACGCCCTGGGTTCGAATCTCGGCTCGGGCATAGATTTTATGTTGTTCCTTCACCTCATTTCACCCTCACCGGCTCTTAAGACCAAGTTGTTAAAGGGCGGTTACACCGTCTCACCATCACCAACAAATATTTACATGTCTGTAAAAGCAAAATGTTCTAAAGGCATTATAAATTGTATATTAAAATGTTATGGCACAATAAGAGTATAAAAGACCGAATAAGAATGTTAAATTTCCTTGAAATAACGGGAAGTGCAACGTACATTAAAATAAACATACTGACAAACGACTCCAAACCAAACGTAAAATATGTACATAATAAATGTTTACTCTTTTTTATTTTTCCTGTAGTTCACAGTTTCGCAAAAAAAAAAATCTGAATGCGTTCACTCTACATGAACAAGTCAATCTGGATTAAAAATTACACTAGAAATGCATTTCAGTTCATGTTCACTTTCAATAAGCTACGTGTTGGCTTTAGTCCACGTCCAGTCCAGTCAGGAATCGCACTTTAAACGAACTATATAATGAAGTCAATGCCCTTGTGTCTACATTCCCATTACAGCAGACGTAATACAAGTTACTGCCGCAGGCATTGTTCGGGATAATGTCGACTCACTGGCCGTGTATATTTGCCGAGTCATTCGAATGCTAAACATTACCACGCGGACAATACAATACCATACTCTCGTGAATTCCCTCGACAGCGCCCGAGCAATGGAGTACACAGCAGGTATATACATAACTTATCCCCGTAGTGTAGCTGGTTGCGTTTCAGCTCCATGAGACGGCTTATGAGAAGTCATCCAACGCTTACTCCTTTATCAGCTGGGAGGTAATAAAAAAGGCCAGCCATACGGGCGAGACTTGGGCGTGCGTCAAGAATAATACCGCATTTATGCACGCAGCACTAAAGCTCACCTGAAATTACAACCCACACAACCACATCCTTGTACGTTAAAAAGTTTACGAGCACTATTATGTTTTACATATTCACATCGGCAGTTCAGCTACAAGTGATGTTGCAACATTCTGTGTATTGAATGTAGCCTACATGTTGCCATCCATACTACATACGTACTTCCTAAAGAATCTTCGTGGAAACTGATTATTCCGACTAAAGAAATGCATGAACTGTTTTCGTGGTTGCAAACACATCTATGTTCCAAATTAAGAGGAAGTCATAACCTAACACATTTTCAGACACGTAAGATCGCCCATTTATTGCTACCTACATCGTGTGGAGTTCCTAGAACCTTTAATGGGGTCGCTTACCACACGCTTAAAATGCGTTGCAATGTGTTCGTAAACACGTTTTTTTTTGCTAAAATATTCTACATTCGCCCATTGTGCCAACGTACGAAAAGAAAAAAAACACTTCGGACAAGGTCGGAAGGTCATTGATAAAACACCACGCAACACGGTTTCTAAGTCCACCAACATAGCTAAAAGAGACCTTTTTTGTCAGCCGTTGTTCAAAATGTAATAACCGGATGCATATTAAACTTAGATTGAGATGTGCACTGAACTTTGCTACAGACGTTCCAACAGTAAAATTAAATTGTCACTGCTTAATGTCCCATAGCAAAAACGGTTCGACAGGAAACTTGCAAGCTAGTTCAGTGCATGGCTCGTTGTGACGATGCGGTATTTAAGGGCTTGGGCCCGAGTTTCTCGGCTTTCGAGAGACTTATTTTTTTAAATCCATACGAGAGTCAACATCGTAAAATTTGCTTCGTTACATTTTTGCAAATTGGTTTTACCATACAATGTAATTTTTCGAGACAAACTGAATGATGAGTGTAGCTAATTTGTCAATTAAAAGGAAATTTCGTTAATTAACTAATTAGCAACTATTTTGCAGTTTTCTGACTCGACAAAATTAGAGTATGCAGTTTAAATCAGTCATAACAAAGTTACGAAGCGATTTTACGATATCGGCTCCCATTTATGTTGTAAAAATAATTGTCGTTAAATGCGAAGAAACTCGGGCCCATGCCCTTAACGCGAGCTCGAAGGTCGACCTCTACATCGCTCGCTTTTGAGCCTCTAACACGCGGGCAGGCGGCGTCCTCAAGGAGCCTGTATCTCGATAACATAAAACTACGTTCTGGGTACTGCCATTATGTCACATGGTTTCCGACATTTTCAGAAAACAATGTTTCAAATTTCAATTTTCAAGAGATTACCGCAACCTTAATGTTTAATTTAGGTACCAGGTGACCTTTATGTTTTGTCCCCCGAATTTTTTTCATAATGAATCACCTTCCGAAGTTTGTCGAAGTTGTTAGGAAACATTCTGTGTAGAGATTATTGGACTTGATACTTACCGTTAATTGTAGGAGTGAGTGATTTTGGTCAGCGCTTAGTAAACTTCGAGATCTTCAGCGCTGGTGAGGGGTGACATGAGGTCAGTACGGAGCGGGGCCGCAATGAAAGGGCGGGGAAAACGATAGATCCCCGAGAAAACCCGCCGACCAACAGCATCGTCCGGCACGATTCCCACATGCGAAAATCCGGGGACCGACCCCGCCGGGAATCGAACCCGGATCGCCTTGGTGGGAGGCGAGAGGTCTGACCCCTCGACCTCCGTTAATTGGTTTTTATTAAGTAGTGAGAGAAAAAACTTCTCTTAAATGTCATATTATTCCAAATGTTAAGGGCTTGGGCCCGAGTTTCTAGGCTTTCGGGAGAATTATTTTTTAAAATCCATACGAGAGTCAGTATCGTAAAATTGCTTCGTAACTTTTTTGCAAATTGGTTTTACTATGCAATGCAATTTTTCGAGACAAACTGTACGGCTAATTTATCAATTAAAAGAAAGTTTTGTTAATTAACTAATAAGCAACTATTTTGCAGTCTTCTCACTCGACAAAATTAGAGTATGCAGTTTAAATCAGTCATAACAAAGTTACGAAGCGATTTTACAATATCGGCTCACATTTATGTTTAAAAAAATAACTGTCGTTAAATGCGAAGAAACTCGGGCCTATGCCCTTAAGAACTTCGCTTTACTTGTTTATATATGCAGTGAATAGTGCAAGGTGAGGTAATTTGGTATGCTCCGTTTGTTGTACTTTAATATAATTCTTACTTAAATATGAAATTCAGAAGACATTAGGGAAAATTCAGCATGGTGCGCGAATGATACGGTTAAAATCAGACATTTCTGCAAGAGCGCCTGTCCCTGTACGGGGTGGGGGTGGGGTGTCGTGTGACGGGAGAGGGGAGATAAACGACGCCGACCTGAAACTGTCACGGCCCATTAACCCGCTGTGATTCGGCGCGCGAAATGCACGACACGACCGCTCACAGGCCCAGACATTACCACATATCCCTCACACTCATCTCCCCTGCAATTAGAGCACTAGCTATCTCGTACACGTTGTCATTCTGTGATCAAAACTATACACTGCAAACTACTGTCCTAACCATATAACCAATTACACCACATATACGGGTTGCGTCAAAATAAACATTACACACGATTAGAGACTAGATGAAGTTTCAACAAGTAACCTCTGATCGGAAACGTTTCGTTACAAAAGTGTTGGCCTATTCAACTATTCTGAACTACGACGTGCATCAACGACTGAATAAGAAAATAAATATCGTTAGAGATGATGGTTTATCGCAAAAAAAACTTGACTGTTTGCTGGGTTTCATGTCATTTCAGCTTACAAAAGTTCACTGGCTTTTTCCTGTACGTGTAGTTTTTACCCTATTTGACTGAGCGAATAATAATTACGCTCTTGTAATATCAGATGCCTGATATTTGTCTGTAGACAACTACGGAGTGTCAGACGTGTATCACCCAAATCATACATGTTGCGAGACACTACAGTATTTACAAGGCTATGTTGGCATAAAAAAATGTTTGCGATATGCCATTATCTCTAAATATCGTATGAGGGAGTCTAATCAAGGGCCAGGAAAGTAACCGGAATGCAGATTTGCGACTGTGCGTCCGTAGACATCAGCTTACCCTATAACGAAGAAGCTCCAGAATGAGAAGGGCGGAGAAACGGGAGATCCCCCAAGAAAACCCGTCGACCAGCGGCACGATTCTCACAAGCGAAAATCCGGGGTCCGACCATGCTGGGAATTGAACCCGGACCAACTTGGTGGGTGGCGAGTGCTCTAGCCATTACGCCGACAGCACACCCAGTGAATAACAATTAATGTGACATTCAAAGCATTATATTTATGGACGGCAGCAGAGAACAAGTGTCATTAAAATAATTCAGTCAAATAACCCTATTTACATCAATGCCAGTTTCCTCGGCGCGCCACTGCACGCCACCAACGAACATTGCATCGTGTAACGTGTGTTCTGTTTAACTCGAAACTGTTAAACGTATCCCCAATATCTTCATACAAAAAAAACCTTCAAACTGTGCTTCTATGTATAAAAATACGGCACGGACATTGAATGGCTAGAACCGGCTTTTTCTGGCCAATTTATGTAGAAAAATGCCAAACTGATTCTTAGAACAGAAACAGAGAGGCATCCTTTTGATTTTACGTCACACTCTTCACAAATAAAACTATAGATTCACCACTTTGTGTCCCACATGAAAAAAACACTGGTACGAACACACTAGGCGCCAATCTATAGCTCCACCCAAAAATTAAAATACATAAAAAACTATATATATATATATATATATATATATATATATATATATATATATATATATATATATATATATATTCTTGACGTGTTTACCAGGCTCGCCAGTACTGCTCACCTATTCATTGCTTCGAACGGACATAAAACAACTTAAGGTTAATCAAGTTTACAGAAATCTTCAGACTTCCAGAAATACATATAGAATAAAATGAAAAACCAGCAGTTCTAGGCAACAGTTCTTGCCAACTTTATGTGCGGCACAATGAATTCCCGTGATCAAATACGCTAAATTTCTGCGTCGGAGATTGTCCCCCAGAAATGAATCACACCAGGAAAAATTTTGACTTAAAAAATTGGCAATACTACTGTCTATACTCTATCCAATCTAAGGTTGCAGCTAATTCATTCAAGTGAACGTCAGTAAAATTATTGCATAGCATACATTTCATTTGAAAATATTGAAAAATACAAGGTAACTGTGTTACGGCACGATCAGAATGAGAGGAATCAATGTAGAATTCAATTGCTTTCATTTATTTCGTCAGCAATTTTAATTTCTGATGCAACCTTAGAGTGGACAGAGTATACTACTGCTCTCTTCCCATCATATGTATATATATACACACACTAGCCGTCCCCCGCGGCTTTGCTCGCGAGTATCATTCGTAACTGATAATATTTACTTTAATTGAAAAACCTATTTGTACACAAGATTGGTACTTCAGTCATCAAGTGTTAGAATGTCCAAGCGGCTAGTTGAACTAATTCAGCAGAAGGATAAGTAGCTATAGCTATCCATGCGAAAAGCAGTCTTAAGTTTGTCCCTGCCACTAACAGCGACTTCGCCTGGGCCTTATTTATAAAACTGCCAATTTGACGTTCTGGGGTAGTTACAGACATCTAACGTAAGTGGTTAATCGAATGAGAAACATCTGTTTACCCTGTGCACAGCCACTGGGGACGGTGCTCTCAATTATATATTTGCAAAATATTCACTTTAACTTTATTGACATTACAAAGTTTCAGATGGTAAAGGTTTCGCGGAAACGTATTTGGTGCCCCAAACCTGAGATTAGTGAGATGATATATCGTCGATTTACTGCCAAAAGTGACAAAGTCAAAATGTGATAAAATTATAAAAATGCTAGGAATATGTATATGTTGTTCTCGAACAATTGCCCAAGTTTAAAGTCCATTCGTCATTTCGTACTGTTGTGTCACAGTATTGTAACATACCAAATTTTTGTTAATATCTACAATTTAATACTGTTTTTAAACGAAATAGCATTTATGACGTAATCACTTTTGGCAGTACACCGACGATATGTCAGCTGATATTGTAGAAGAACCTAAGTGGAAAGTGAACTGCAATTTTACCCCTTTTAAAGACTACGTGTAAATTGTACTAATTCGATCTGCCTTGTAGTTTTTGTGTGTCAGAATTGAACGTTCGCACGCAGCTTTTAACGGAATTCGAGCCCAGAACCTACCGGAATTTAGACCTGAGTAACAAACAACTGCATCACGTAACGTCGAAATAATTCATGAAAATAAAATTTATTAAAAAAAAAAGAAATAAAATATCCGTGTCCTGGGCTCATAGAGGTTGTACAACGCCACGTCTCGATAGGTTACTGTAGAGTGAAACTCTTGTATAGGTTGTTTCTCGCTGCTCGTTCCTGCTTTTCGGATCGTCTGCCTTGAGTATTGACCAACTTAGTTTTATTCTTAATAATCACGTTTCGTATAAGGAAAAAAAAATTATACATATTTTTTTAAAAATATTTACATAAGCATCACTCTGACGCGAGCAACACCTCAATATCGCTACTGGTTAGATAGATATCGTGGGTTGATGGAAAACAAATTGTGTGCTTTTTCACCCTTTTGGGTGTCGAATTTCGAAATATTTTAAATTTACATCTTAGACATTTGTATAAGTATCCAAATGAAGTGTAAATCACACATTAGCCCGTTCAGTCGAATCAGAATCGATCATTCACTAAAAAAACATATATCACCCCTGCACAGTATTGAGAAATCTAATTTCGAAAAATCTGAAAACCGTTTTGCCATAATTTCTGTAATCATCATTCTGAAGCAAAAATTAATAGTATATCTCGACGGGTTCGATAGATATCGAGAATTTAACTAAAACACGTTCAAGGTCTTTTCACCACTTAAGAGAGTAAATTTCGAAAAACCCTTTAATCACGTTTTAGAATGCTTTATTGGTATCTCGTGGATGTAAAAAACACATTAGCCCGCTGGGTTCAAGATATATCGACGATTAATTGAAAACGCTTTTCACCACTTTTCACGTCCTTAAATGGCGAATTTTGAAAATTCCTGAAATTGCTTTTTAGGTATTTGAGTAAGCATCAATTCTAAACCAAAATTACGTCGCTATATAAAAAACTATGGGATCGATATATATCGAATGTGAGTCGAAAACTCATATTACCCCTTTTTTAACCAGTTTAGGGCCGAATTCAGAAAATATATTTTAAATGGTATTTTGGATATTTACAAAAGCACCAATTTAAAGCAAAGAGCACTTCGATATCTCGATTGATTCGATAGATATGGAAGGATAATCGAAAACACATTTCAGGTATTTTCACCCCTTTAAATTAAGAATTTCGAAACATATTTGAGTCCTGTCATAGACAGTTGTAAAAGTAACCAATTAAAGTTAAAATCACGACGATAGCCAATTGTGTTTCAAAGATATAGACGATTCTTTAAAAACACATTTTGCCCCTTTTTACTGTCTGGGGGTCGAATTTCAAAAAAATCTAAAACAACTTTTTGGGTATTTACGTAGGCAATATTTTGAAGTGAATATCAACTATCTATCCTGAAGGGTTCGATAGATATCGATAGTTGATTGGAAACACATTTAAGGTCTTTTCAGCCCCTTAAATGTTGAACTTCGAAAAATCCTTGAATTGGCTAATATGCATTTTTACGAGTGTCCTATTAAAGTAAAAATCACGATGATTGGCCGTCGGGTTCGAGCTCTATCGACGTTACTTCGGAAACACATTTCACCCCTTTTCACCCCCTTAGAGGTCGAATTTCGAAAAATCCCTTCTTAGTGCTCGCCTACGACCTGAAGGGAACCCCCACAAAATTTTTCACGATTCTAGGTCCAGTGGTTTGGGCTGCAGTTTGATATGTCAGTCAGTCAGCTTTCATATATATATATATATATATATATATATATATATATATATATATATATATATATATATATGTGTGTGTGTGTGTGTGTATGTATGTATATAAACTATGAGGAAAAATTAACCAGGTGCCTAACAAGACGCATGAGAATGGCGACAGTGATGGAAGAAAGACAACTAAGACAGCAAAAATTAACACTGCATTAGAGATGGTCGTACACAAGACAAAAACAACAAAAATAATAGACAATACTAGTAGGCTCACTTTGATGACAACAGATGCGACGTTTCGAGGACTAGTACTGTCCGCGCGCCAGCTCTTAGTCCCTGGCATGTATGCATTTTTCTTCGTAAACTTCATGTACGCTACAGTAAGACAGTATCAAACACGTCCTAACTTACGACGTTACTACGGCTAGCATGTGCGTCGCATGGGCGAAAAACACATACCCGCCACGGACTCACAGCTGGCGCGTGGATAGTGTATGTTCCCGTCTTCAGGCACACGAGCAATCTGAGGAACTCCAGTGCAGTGTTCATTTGTGTGTGCCATAGTTTTCTTTCATCCATAACTGTCGCTTGTCTGTTTGATTTTTTCCTTTTTCGTTTGTCTCATTGTCGTTTTTTTGCTTTCCAATATTTACCGACTGTATTCCTACTTCGGAATTATTTGTCCGTTTATTGACGACATCATTTTCTGACTTCGTATATTTGTTGCTCATGTTCTCGTGCATTGTCAGTTTATGTTACTGTGGGTTTTCTGCGATTCAACAACATTCGTTAGCAATAGCATTTATTCAACGAAACCATTCCGCTTTCCATGCGCCCCCATTTTTAAAAATTCAAAGATCATACTTGCAGAATTCTAATTGGCTCTTGTCAATGAGGGTGACAATTTAACAGACGAAAGAGCCATAAGCATTAACAAAATCTGCGACATGCTGAACTTACGTTGAAACCTACCAAAGCAAAGTTCTACCGCAATAAATGAGAATCTCCATCTCCACTAATCGGAAATGGACTGTTGTATGTTAGTCATACACGGCACCCTCGTGAAAATGTTCCGCACCCCCTCATTTCTTGAGCCCACCAAGACGTGATCATCAACTGCCAAGAGACCGTTGAGTCACCTGAGGGGCTGAGTCACTCCCAGCACCTGGTCGATTTCCTTCCCCTACCCACTCAGCTACAACAGTCGAAGGGGCGTGTATCGATCACTATGAGGAGGGGGAGGTATGGAGGCAGGGTAGCGGGGGAGGGGACCCTCCACACAATGTTCCCCAGCACTCGAACCAATTCAAAGCCCAGGCCCTGGCTCCGTCCTCGCGTGGGAAACACCGCTACCAGTGTCCCCATTACACCCACCGCTGTTCCATTACATTCTTTGCGGTATCTGGGGTCCACACAGTACGCAGACTTTACTATTATTGGCAGAGTGTTTTGTGCACAGTTATTATTCATTTGACTGTGCCAATCAGGACATGGATAACTGCGACACAACACGTCTGTGATTGACGGGTTTAACCACCTCAGTGTTCAACGTCTTTGTTATTTTTATACTTGTACCAGATATTTCTTTTCCTATTTTGAACACAAATTGTGACTAAATCTTCCTCTTAGGAAATTTTTTAATCTCGCACAGTTTTTGCGTAATGAGTCGTAAACTTCAAAATATGCACTTTACGGTTTTACGTACGCCACTAAAACTAACTTACACACCAAACAAAAAAAAAATGCACAGTGTATAACAATGTTGTAGGCTATGATTTGACATAGATAAAAACAAAACAAAAAAAAAATGATTTTTTTTTGTATTTAATAAAAACTGTTGAATTTTAATTATTTTTTAATTTCAACAATTAAAATATAAAAACATATTATTTTTCGTTTTTATGTGTGTCAAATCATAGCCTACAACACTTATACGATGTGAATTTTTTCTGTTTGGCGTGTCAGTTGGCTTTAGTGGCGTACATAAAACCGTATAGTGCAAATTTTTACGTTTACGATTCATTACGCAGAACTATGAGAGCTACGAAAATTTCCGAAGAGGAATGATTAGTCACAAATTATGTTTTAAGATAAGAAAAGAAATATATGGTACAAATATAAAAATATAAAGGACGTTGAAAACTGAGGTGACCGCGCCCTTAAGGCATCCAATCACTGAACACAAAGCAGCGAGATGTTTTGGTCAGCGCTCAACATCGAGGTCTTTAGCGCTGGTGAGGGGTGACACGAAGTGAGTATGAAGCAGCGCTGGAATGAACGGGCGGGGGAAACTGGAGATCCCCGAGAAAACCCGCCGACCAGCGGCATCGTCCGGCACGATTTCCACATGCGGAAATGCGGGGACCGACCCCGCCGGGAATCGAACCGACCACAAAGCAGAGATGCAAGGTGCGCACGTAAGGCACTGAAACAAAGTGTTGCAAAAGTCTTCTCGCGAAAATTACCGGGCCCTAATGATAACGTATAGCGTAGAGACTGGAAAAATTCGCGGGTTCACTGCCCTGTAGGCTAGTCTCCAAGAATATCTGTATACTCAAGCTGTTCATTAGCTGCTCACTGGTACAGTGATATGGGGCATGTTTAGGTATATTTTTTATTATTGACCCAGATACTTCCAGGGGAAGTCGAGTTCCAGCACCTACAGGTCTGTATCACGTTCACAATCTGCCACTGACTTACTCGACACTTCCTGGAGGTAGCCGAGTCAATAATAAAACTGTAGCTGAATACTGGCCCATTTCACTGTGTCAGCGAGCAGCTAATAAACAACTGCTGTCTGCACGATTTCACTAATATTATGCGAAGCTAGCCATTTTTCCGGTCTCTACGTAGGCCTATATGTTGTTGGCGCTAAAATAAGCACTTTTAACAACCACCTTACCTAGAATAATGCTTTCAAAATATTATTTATTGTGACCTTAGATATTAACTTCTACGTACAGTACACTGTCTATGAAGACACGGTATTTGCACTGAGGAATAAAACGTGACTTTTTTTTGTCGCAGCGCTAGTAGTATTTTAGTGGAAAATTAGTCTTGCTTTGTAATTGGCTTAGAAAGTTTTCACAGTTTAAAATGTGTACACGTTATCGTAACTGCTTGTATTATAGAAGAAAAAAATTTAAAATCCAGAAAATGCGTATGCAATTTTGTATTGGAACACATTTTCGATCATAAAATTCAGTTTTTCAATATTTTACATGTAGACATGCATTGCAACGATTCTAACATTTTGTAGGGCAGGAAAGAAAAGATTTTTGTTCGAATGCGTTGACTAAATTGACAGTATATAATTTTTCCCAGATGTCGTATATAAACAGTTCCAAACACATGCCAATGCATTTATGGATACGAAACCCATATCTGCAATACCAGCTTACCATATTAACACAATTTTATGTAAATAATTGAAAAATTGTAACACCGCTAGATGTAAGCAGACAAATCTTCCACTATATTACTACTAGCGCTCAACGACAAAAAAAGAGTCACTTTCTCTTGCTGGAGAGCATTACACAGTGACAAGACCTCTTCCTCTTAGGCCGTGGTACAGTACAGTTTGATTGTTAGCTAGGTTACTTTATTTACATAAAAAATTCGCTGGATAATATAAATTAATTGTTAGGAAAAAGTAACTAGGGTTTTAAAAGTGCTCGCTTTATCCCGAATAACCTGATATAAGTACAAAGTAGTGACCGGTAAAATTCGCAGGTTAACTGACATGTAGGCTAGCCTGCAAGAATATTTGTGAACTGAAACAGAGAGCAGATGCTCATTAACTGCTTGCTGTTAAAGTTATATAGGTCTGTATTAGTTACATTTCCATCATTTGTTCAGAGACTTCCAGGAAGTGTCAAATAAGTCAAAGGCCAATTGCGAAAGTGGCACAAACTAACTCACAGTTATTGGAATTCTATCTCGTGCCCAAGTGAAAACGCGAATTTTTCTAGTCTCTAGCCAAGTGTTTTCGAAGCCCTTCTGGGTACAAACTCGTCCGGAACGTTGCGACATACACCGAGTAACGAAACACGTACCGCAAATAGTGAATACAAAGACTTCTGCGGGTTGAGTTTCTTGTGTTTCAGCGGAGCTGTGGGAATAACGACGTTCCATTGAAGACAACATTTAAGAAAGCTGACGAGAACATTGTTGGTGATATTTGGCTACTGCGCAAAAAAGTTATTCCTAATAACGATAATGTCTCTGTTTTTTTTTTTCGCCAGTCTGTACTTTCTGCGAGTATTCTTTTGTAAATCCCATAAGGGATTAAATATCCTAAAACCATCTCAGATGTGTAATAACATAATTTACTATCTGTGATTTTTTTTTTTTTGCAAAACCAAAAAATTATATAACTTCGACTCATTATTGATTTAATGGAGTTTATAATAAGTCAAAATAGTACAGTTTGTTGTTGTGGAGAAATTAAGCTACATACTCGCAATAACGGTACGAATACTATAGAAGCCTGTGGCCCTAATATAAACACAGCAGTTGAATTAATAAACAGCATGTAGATTTCTAACGTACTCAAAAGATTGTCTGGGGTCTGAATGAAACAGGCTAGATATTTTATTCCTACTCTTGACGACACAAACTTCTGAATAAAACAGGGTAGGTTTTTTTATTCCTATTCTTGACAACACAAATTTCTTAATAAAGCAGGGTAGGTTTTTTATTCCTATTCTTGACAACACAAACTTCTGAATAAAACAGGCTAGGTTTTTTATTCCTACTCTTGACGACACACGCTGCTAGGTTTTTAATTCCTAATATTAACAACACAAACTTCTGAATAAAACAGGCTAGGTTTTTTATTCCTATTATTGACAACATAAACTTCTGAATAAAACAGGCTAGGTTTTTTAATTCCTACTCTTGACGACACACTCTTCTCAATACAACAGGCTAGGTTTTTTATTCCTAATATTAACAACACAAACTTCTTCATGCTAGGTTTTTTATTCCTATTAATAACAACACAAACATCTGAATAAAACAGGCTAGGTTTTTTATTCCTACTCTTGAAGACACTCTTCTGAATAAAACAGACTAGGTTTTTATTTCTGTTCTTGACAACACAAACTTCTGAATAAAACAGGCTAAGTTTTTTATTCCTATTCTTGACAACACAAACTTCTTAATGAAACAGGCTAGGTTTTTATTCCTATTCTTGACAACACAAATTTCTGAATAAAACAGGCTGGGTTTTTATTCCTATTCTTGACAGCACAAATTTCTGAATAAAACAGGCTGGGTTTTTTTATCCATATTCTTTACAACACAAACTTCTGAATAAAATAGGCTAGATTTTTAATTCCTGTTCTTGACAACACAAACTTCTATTTAAGTGTTCACAATGAACAGCATATAGAGAGGACAGCGACAGGTTAAACTAAGACGAATGGGCGATTTATTTTTCGAGAATGGAACTAAAAGCTATCAGGCGTATCGACGACACCAGTATTTATTAGAAAATTGACATATTTGATTATTTTGACTGTAGGCTATATGTAGCGTGCGTAAAATGATAATTGTTTTATTTGCTGGCAAAACTGATATCATGAGTAGTGTTTTATTTTAATATTTAAATGCATACCACAGCAGATACACAGTCATTAGTTTCATTACTTTGTATCCTTCCAAAACTAACATATGTCCCTATCAGTCAGCTACATTCCAAACATAAATTCCCTCGCCTTTTTTTGTCAAATTATCACGCGAAGCACAATACTTACAATACCCATAATACAAAAGAAAAAAACCCGTAAATCGTTGCTTTAAGATTGTAGTTAGAATACGAAAAAAAAAAAAAAAAATAGCAAATAGAGGCTGCGAGGCGTTGATTCATGCAGACCTAGGGAGGGCACCTAGATGAATTAATCCGACCCTGAGCATAATTCTAATGTACTACCTTGACACATGAATTCTGAAATTAGCAAGGCATGCTTATCTGACGTGAACATGAACAGTTAAGACTGTTAAGTATATTTCAGACAGTGTACCCCTCGAGGGGAAGACTGACGCCATTTGAGCGTCGTGTGTTTAGATGCTATGATGCAAGTAATGTGTGTGTGTGTGTGTGTGTGTGTGTGTGAGAGAGAGAGAGAGAAAGGAAGAGGAAGAGGAAGAGTCAGTCTACAGCCTGCACGCTGCCAGGTCTCGATCGCGCTTGTTCACCAACACATGAGTACATACATGTCGTTTGCCCTAAACTGCGTTGCAAATGTTGTTACGACAAACGAATTTTTGGCAAATGCCTGCTTAGAAAATAATTTCAGAACAAACACGGGAAAAAAACATTATTTTATATTTATATAAAACAGTGTTAGTTTGGTAACGTTTCTTAGGAGTACATTACTATTTTACAAAAAATAGCTCAGCCAGTTTTCCCACAATGATATTTCAAAGTCAAAATTTGCAAATTTGCACACACACACACAATATATATATTGTTGCGTGCCATGTTCCTGGAGGCCAGTGGTCGGCGGCTGTTTCGTAACACCTTGAGGGCTGGCCGATGATTCAAAGCCCGGGTGGCTCATAGTGGGAATCCCGCCTAACCTACGTCATAGATACCTGTCCCAACTGCGTCTTAACCCTTCGAGGGCGGCGGACGTGACTACTAGCACATCCGAAACATGAT
>PNEQ01020227.1:0-25143 GCA_003012365.1 Medauroidea extradentata
GAATGTCGTCAGCCATCTTGTTTAAGGAAGCTAAAAGGCTAGCTCTGGGCTGCCTTAATTCTCACTGCTTCCTTTTCTTAAATTTAAGGTCGCCTTCTTCAAGGAGCGATTAAGGGAGGTTCTTGCAATGTAATTAAGGCTTCCTTTTTTATTTAAGGCCGCCTTATTCTAAAAGGGAGGTCTCTGCATACGGCCCATACATTCATATGGCACCCGAAATGCTTTAAATCTGAGAAAGATTCAGCAAAACAGTGTCAAGTTTGAAAAGGGTTTATATTATTCTGGTATGGAAATGTATAAACTTCTACCATATTACATACGCAGAGATGATGACGTAAAAACATTTACGAAGATTTTGCATAACCTATTTAATCCTCATGACTTTTATAGTGTTCAAGAAGTAATAGTCCTTTTAAAATCAAAATAGAGTAGCCTAAGGGTATGAATGTGCATTGGTTGTTTGTAATAATCACTATTATTGTGCATACTTTTCAGTATACTTATATTAACAGTCTTGTATGATATTTCGTCTTGCTTGTATTTTATTGATTTGTTTGTGTTATCATGTGTTAATCTATATGACATGTTCCATATCCATGAGCTTGACTCACAAGGGTCCACAGAATGTAAATACATGAAGCCGGATTCACACATTCCCAGAACGTGCAGAACATACAGAACAGACAGTACAGATGACTGTTCATGCGTATACAAATCTTCGGTGTACCCATGGTTCACTTCGTTGTTTATGTTTATACTTTGCTGTGTTGACATGTGAAGAAGTGCTTTGCTTTTGTGGGTATGGCATTTTATGGAATATTTTTTAATTTTAGCATGAAAGAGCTTTATACAGCAGTTAACTAAACCATCGTGTGTGTATTTACATGATAATTACATAAACCTTGATCTAATACAACATAATTTTGTGGTACTTATTGGAATAGTGCAAATGAGAAGTGACAAGTGTTTTTACCGACTTCACTTAAATTTATACATGTGTGTCTTATAAAATAAATGTGGTTATGACGGGAATCAATATTTTCGATAAGTTTCTTTGTGTTTAAAAGCAAATAAATAGCTTCCGAAAAGAAGACACTCGAAGTAACATTTCTAGTGTGTCGGTAAACTGAAGAAGCCTACATACGAAAGTATGCACCAGCAGTTTTATATCAGGTAAGTCATGTACATTTTTTCTTTTAGTTAGGTATTTGACAGTTTCGAACAGTGGCGTCTCGTCAGGGTAGGCAAGGCAAGCAGTGCTTGCCCAGGCAGCTTCCTGACAATTATCTGATTATAATAAATATTTACTTGTAACCTTGTCTCTACTAGAAGCTAACTGTGACTCGTGCAAATAGGTGTATCTTTTACGAATTCCGCTCGGATTACTACACTGTCAAACGGAAGAAAAGAACTCGTAAACAACCAAAGCAAGCTGTTTGAAAGCGCTTCAAATATCGCTTCTAGGGGATAGAGTTGCAGCGATAGTATTCGGGTGAATGAAGGGGTTGGAGAGGTGGCCGGGCGGAAGGAACACGGGAGGGGATTGGCTACGTAACGCTGTGTTAGAAGCTACGATTGCAGTGCTTTCTCACCGAATTGATCCGAATATAGCCGAACCTAGCAGAATTGCCTCAATAGTGGTTTTGTTACCAGTTACTGTGATTTCAGATAATATATAACCTGGCAAGTTTTGTAACTTATATGTTGATAAACAGGGTGGTGAAGACTGTTTAAACTGATACTAGTAAATTGGAAACTTTCTTTTGTATTGATAAGACAGGTCTCCGGTGATTATTCCAGTGCCATTAGTGGTTTTCTATAAACTTCAGTTGGCAACTCTGGTCACCGGCAGTCGGTTTTACTACACGAATCCAATATGCTTTCAAGTTCCCGCGCTGCACGGTTTAACTGCCAAGTGAAAATTATAGTTTTTGATTTAATTTGGTTATTGTGCGCTGAAATTTACCATTAATAGCTGCGCTGTCTAAACTAGGGATAAATATGGTATTGCGAGACTAAAATCCAAGATACATAAAATGAATTAAACGGAAACGTGGATGCAAGTGTTGTGTAAGGGGATTACGGGCTAAACCTTTTTCCAGTAGTGTTTTTACTCTTCAGCAAAGTTGTGACCTCATCAGAGAAGGTAGGCCGACACCTGAAATTTGTTTAGTTCAACATGTTTGTAATCACATTTGAAATTTCTCTTCATTCGAATTTTTTGTAAATGTTGCAGAATTAATTTCATTAATGGTGTTTTGTGCTCAGTTCTCATAAACATATCTGAACTAACCTTGTGAGATCGATTGTTGGCTGTAATTTTTTGTAGGCTACTTTTACAATGAAACATTTTAGAAACCCAGTTGCCAAAAGAAGCCTTATAGGTCGTTCAAGATAAAGTGAACATTAAAAATTTAATATTTGAAAAATATCACTGGCCGTTACAGCATATAATTCTACGTTAACAATAGTTGCTTTACATCTTGTACATTTGGCAGCGAAATTACGCAAAATAGTTATGTGTATTTTCATATTTTAACACAACAATACTGAAATAATATCAACCGAAATAGACATACTTGCATTTTATCATTTTTTATCGAACTATATAGGTTCCTACCGACTGAACACTTTGTTACTTGTGCAAAAATCAAGTGCCGTGTCTAGAAGGGTTAGACATTTCTCATCATTTGCTGTTACGCGCGGAAATATACGAAATGGCTGAAAATATATTTTTGCAGGGCATTTTTTAAGTGCTCAATTCATTCCGAACCGTCTAAAGTAATACTACAACTAACTTTGAAGATTATGCAATTTTGCAAAGTTAGAATTACTAAAGCTTCTTTGGATTTTTTGGCAACAGTGACCTTGTGGCATCTTTTTTATTAATTGAACTAGAATAACTTAGAAACTTTAATAATGAAACTTTGGTTTTATGCGCTTACGTTAGTATTATGTAAATAACAAAATACACCAAAAAATTTTATGCACAAATCCTTTTAAATCCAGGATGGCGAATTTGCCCTCCCCCCTAAATGACGCTCCAGCCAACGCTGCATTCTGTAGATAGTAACATGACAATCTGACCCACCCCCTGGCTGGCTTCTTGGTTTTATCTTAAGGTATCATGTATTCCGTCATATTTACATCACGCACCGTGATAAAGAATCATTGACGCGATACCTCCTACCTTCACACTCACAGCTGCCATACAACTGTTACAGTATGGTTTTCGTTCCGTCAGTAGCTAAACTGGCTGCCATGCTTGTTGCAAAGGAATATGCTTTTTTAGTCAGTTTTATTATTTCTCTCTTCAGTTCAAATATTTCGAGTTTTTAGCCACCTCCCCCCCCCCCCCCCTTTTTTCCCCTTTTTAAACGCTAAAATCCTGGTAGTCTCAAGTATGATTAGTAGCTTGCCTTTCAAATTAGGTCATGCATCGCCACTATTTGCGAAATCAAGCTTTTTTTTATAGAAGAAAATGAACTGTACAGAGTAGTATTACGATTCGACACAAACAGATCAGTCCTGAAATTCACTAGCCTAATTTTGCGAGTGCCTACATTCAGTCAAGTCGTAGTGGGAAGATAAAAATGTATTAATGAGTAGGCATATCTAAAAAATAAAAATAGTTTTTAAAATTTGTCAAGTAAGGCAGACAATTTTTAAAATTGTGTTGATGTTGTCAGTTATCGGTTCATGAGTTCAGTTAGTGTTTCAAAGAGAACTATAGTAAGCTGAATGATAGGTAATAATAAGTCATCCTCGCAATTGGGCTACACGCAATGTGTAGCAGGGTGGGTGAAGGATAAGTGGAGAAGGCAAGGGCAGGCTGGTGAGGACGATGGGAACATTTGGCCATCAGTGATGTTGAAGAACTGGTGTGGAACTCATTCAGGGTGGCTTCTTTCACCTGAAAACCTGGAAAACAGGGAACGGTAGGATATTTGAAAGTGGTCAGGGAAAACAGGGAATTGTCAGGTAATTTTGTGAGTGGCCAGGTAAAAGTTTCTCATGTAGGCCTACTATACATTGAATAAGTTTAATGCTGGATCTGTCGTGTTAGTAAGTAAGTAAGCGTTTGTGTTGTTATGATTGTTTTTAAACAATTGTTTGCAGGATGGAAGAGTATAAAGTAAGTCCAGTGCATTTGAGTTTTCTAATTGCAAGCATCATAACTCTAAAGTTAAAATATGTTAACTTGGTATGTGTACAAGTTAGTTGATTGTGCCCGTATCTCACAAAGTTGTTTACAAGTAAAAGCCCATTACAATTAACTGCGAGGAGTGATTAGGACGGCTCATAACAACTATGATTTTGACAACTGATGTGCGGTAAATGATGTTTATGGAGCAGCATTGGACTGCAAGAGTAGATAAAATGGAAGATCCCTAAAAAACTAGTGACAAATGACATCGTCTGGCACAATTTCAAAATGGGAAAATCCAAACTGACCCCGCCCGGGACTAAACCTGGATTGTCTTTGTTGGAAGCTAGTGATCTGATCACTTACTACCACTGCCTTTAAACATAACGGTGTTATGTCTGTAACATGCAAAGGTAAACTTGATTACTGTTTACTTTAGCATCAGAGGTGGCAGTATTTATAACGCAAGCATACAGAAGTATACATTATGAGATTAAGAATGTTTGCAAAAAATTAAACTGTGAAATACAGAACGAAGAGATGCAATGGTAACATGTTGGACTTTTATTTGGGAGGACTCAAGCTTGATCTCCGGCTCCAGTCATCTGATTTTGAATTTCCATGGTTTCCCAAAATTTCTTCAGTCAAATGCTGGGATAATTCTTTTAAAAAGGCCATGACCAACTCCTCTTTCAGCTGTTATCATTATATCTAGTTGTGTGTCACCATCAATAATGACATTGGACTGTGGTGGTCGAGCGGTCAAACCTCTTGCCATTCACCAAGGTGATCTGGGTTCGATTCCTGGTGGGGTCGGTCTCCGGATTTTCGCGTGTGAAAATCGTGCTGGACAATGCAATTGGTTGGCAGGTTTTTTGGGGGGATTTCCCGTTTCCGCTTTCCTTTCATTCCGGCATCGCTCCATACTCTCCTTATACCACCCATCACCAGCATTGAAGACCTCGATGTTAAGTGCTGATTAAATTATCTCAGTCTCACTGCATATGAGTTTCACATAGATAGTCAGGAAATTTTTTGTTAATAGTCGGAGAAAACCTGGAAAAAGTCAGGGAATTTCATTTCCAGTTTTCTGTGGCCACTCTGTCATTGAACGAAAGGAGAAGAGTGGTTAACTGAGAGGGAGGTTGGGGTATGTTAGACTGCCTATTAACTACGGTAGAGTATAGGAGAATAGGGAATAATAGTGAAAAGGAACAGAACAGAGCGGGTACTAGTTTATGCTAAGGTTGGTGAGGGAGTAGAATTGGCTTTAGGAGGAGCAAGTGAGGGTGATTAGAAGGTAAAGGAGGGGTTGGTAGGTGGTTTGATATGTTCACAGCTTTTGTCAGCTTAAAAAAATTTATTATTTTTGTAACGCATCCAAAACAATGTTGTGTATAGTTTTACTAAGAAAATTTTTAACTGTTTAAGGGTAACCACTGTCAGAGTATTTCTCATACCCTTATGGCGTACCATTTGGATTACAAGACAACTAGTATTATTTATTCGTAGAGGTATAAGAGGATGGTAACCCGAAACTCATCATACATACATACATACATAACATACATGACATACATACATACATACATACATACATACATACATACTTTTATTAACCATAGAACACATTACATTGTTATAGGGTTCGTCATAAAATATATTAAATTAAAAACAATGCATCAGTAGGCATATCAAAAAATTCGGTGAGACAATAAAAGGGGGTTATAATAAGCCATTTAGTAACTAAGATCTTAAATTTACTATAAGTTAAATTAGTTATATGATGTGGCACCATGTTAAAAATCTTAATAGCTATATATAAAATATTTTGTTGCGTTTTGTACAATCGGCAGTAGGCTGCATCAATTAAAATATTATGCCTAGTCTTATGATCATGTACGTTCTCACGTGAAATAAAACTTTTTTTATTCCTTTAAATGTAGAGCAAACAGTGTAAAATATACAGGTTAATAACAGTTACTAATTCTTCTCTCACAAACAATGGTTTACAATGAGCAAATTTATGAGAATTTGTAAGTATTCTTATTGCCTTTTTTGCCATAACAGAACAGTATTTACATGGTTAGAGTTGCCCCATAGTATTAAACCATAAGATAAAATACTCTGAAAAAAGGCAAAATAACAACATTTTACATAGTGAGAAGGAACAACCCATTTTAAGTTTCTTAACAGAAAAACAATCCTTGCTAGTATTTTTTGTTACTATGTTTACATGATCTAACCAACATAGTTTATCATCTAATGTAATACCTAATAATTTTACATTATGAGTCTTTACATCTGTTTTCTCATTTTTTAATGAAAATGTCAAAGTTTGAGTTTTATCTTCATTTAATAAGAATAAAAATTTCGAGGAACCATAGTTGTGCTTCGTGTAAAGCAGCTGATACAATAACATTTAGCATATCTACAGATTTATGGGTGTGGATAAGAGTAGTGTCATCTGCATAATTAATACACTTAGAATTTACACATATAGGAAGATAATTTATCATTATGTTAAATAATAAAGTACCTAGCACAGAACCTTGTGGTACACAGTATATTAAGTACTTTATCTTAGACAACATGCCATTATTATCAACAAACTGACTTCTACCTTGCAAATAAGATTCAAAGAGGTTTAGTTCAGAATCACACACACCATACATATTTAATTTACTCAATAATAAAGGATGAGAAACACTATCAAAGGCTTTACTTACATCACAAAGAATAGCAGTCAAATTAGGTTTGCTTTCAAAAACATTCAATAAAGTCTTTACTAATTGCATTACTGCATCTATGCTACTTAAACCCTTTCGAAATCCATATTGTTCTCCACAGAAATAGTTATTACATTGAAAGTATTCATACATCTGTTTGTGAATTACAATTTTAAACACCTTTCCAAAGACAGGAATTATAGATATTGGTCTATAACTATACAGAACATCTTTAGGGCCTTTTTTTATAAACAGGTACCACTCTTGCTAGTTTTAATTTAGAAGGAAAAGTTCTAGATTTTATACTAGCAATAATGCACATTGTTAAAGATTCCAAAATTGCCATTATAATTTTTTTAATGAAAATTACTAGTGATGCCATAACAATCTCTACTATAAGAATTTTTCATATTATTTACTAGGTTATAAACATCAACACAGTTTACTTCATACAACACAAACTTATGTTTTGCAGTAACCATTGACTTATTATACTTATTAAATAATGACTAGATATTGAATGATTAAGTTACACAGTTTATTTTCAACAGAATCAATAAAATAATTATTAAAATTATCAGCTGTTATTTCTGAACGTTTTAACACAGTGGTTTTATTAGAGATTTTTTCACTAGTGTCCATGCAGCTTTGCATGGATTTTATGAAGACTCTATACAATTTACATTCACAGAAAATTGAGCCTCGACTAAGGTCTTATGATAAAACTTCTTAAAATTATTGTACACTGTCTTAGCTTGTTCTCCAGAAGTATTACCTGTATTTTGTTTATAAATATTAAATAGTACCATTAATTTGTATTTCATACTTTTCAGTTCAGCATTATACCAATTTACTTGAGGGACTGTCTTTTTAACATTTGGTCTTATTAATACTTTACGAGTAGGGAAACACCTCTCATAGTGATATAAAAAAAATTCAAAAAATACATTAAATTTATTAGCATCATCAGTGTCAGATAAATAATTGATCCAATCAATACTACTAAGGTAATTAATAAGATAATTAATACTATTTTCATTCATTGGTCTCACAAATTAAAAATTTTATTTACTGTTATTTATACTAGGTTTAACTGATAATTCAAACCACAATGCCATATGATCTGACAAAATAGGATCAATAGGTTCGACATTAAGATCTTTAGTTTCAAACACATTTGTTAATATGTTATCTAAACAAGATTTACCCCTAGTTGGTGCAAAATTAGTACAATAGTAACCCCAGAATCTTAGGATACTTTGACATTCATAATCATTGGCACAACCGGTACCTATGTTTATATTAATATCAGTACACATAAAAACCTTGTGCATAGGCTTATGACAAGCTATCATTGAGAATAAGATTTCCAAGTTATTAAAAAATTTATGAAGCTCACCTACAGGTGCTCTATACAAGGAAAATATTAAAACATTAATATTAGTTAACTCCACACAAGTTATTTCAAAATTAAGATCCTCAGACAAACTACTCACATCAGAATTACTACAAAAAAACGAATTCATCTGCAATAAAAATGCAAACCCCACCATGTTGATGATTAATCCGACAGAAACTAGAAGCTAATACGAAACCAGAAATTTTACAAAACTCATTTTCAGTTTCAGCAAGCCAGTGTTCACAGAAACATTAAATTTTAGCATGTATATTTTGACTTAAAAAGAACTCAAGTTCATTAACCTTATTTCTTAGACTTTGAATATTTAAATGTAAGACTTTGATAACAGGTACATTGATTACATCAGTCTGACCAGAGAGATGATTTGAAATATCAGGCAACTCTACACACACATTTGATTCTATTGCTTCCTCCCAAAAAAAATCTTAATTTTTGGTATATGAATATGAAAAGACATTTATTTACCAGAACACCAACAGGCCAGAAATTTGGGTCAAGTATTTTTTGTTCATCTGTAAACTGAAACCCAATTTTGAAAGATTTATAGCTATCATACCTGGTTTTAAGCTCATCACAGAGAATATCCTGAAAGTTTTCTTCATGAAGAAAATCCAGCATATCTCGTTTAGTTACTGATGGATCCAATCTTGAAACAAAATACCATATGTGCTTATTCACCGATTTTATGTTTTTACTCTTACCACTAGAGCAAGTACCGACTATGACATTCTTCTGACTAAGGGCCATTTTTACAATTTCATGTTAAAAGTCCCTGTAATATAACCAATGGTTAGCACTAACCATATATTAAAGTTTGGTGCGCATTTTACAACCTCGTGTCAGGGTGTCCGTTAAGTTACAAGTGGATGCTTTCCCAATTTCACGTTGAATAACTCCTCGTTTGCAAGAAACTGGTGAAGTCTTTCGTGATTGGCTGTCTGAAGATGCTCATTTGTTTAGTATTAAATGTAAAAATATATGTTTGTAAACAACAAAAAATTTTGTTTTGAATTGAATACTATCATGTATACTACCACGAGAATGATTGTTATATTTAAGAAAAGTCGTGAAGAGAAAAATCTGTTAATTTTATCTTGCAGAGAAATTAGAAGGTTTTTAGGTCGATTTAATACTGGGATGGAAACATGTGTTTGAGAACGTAAAAACATGTGCAGTAGCTTGGGAAGCGAAATCAATAATCGTGGGCCAGCGCGAATTTATTTTCATTCTTCAACAACAAAAAATAGGATTCAAATGCGAAAACTTCAACGTTTCCCATTATTATCTATGTGTTGTCTACTGTCATAGGCTAGACTCAAAAAGTTTCGTCTAAACGTGAGAACGTCAATGTTTCCTGTGATTTTCAATGTATTGTCTAATTTCATAGTCTAGACGCAAGAAAGTTTCGTCTGTAAGTTAATTAAAAATCTAGACCGCCAGGATTACATATACCATTTCGTGCACATTTTCGAGACTACCGGCTATGGATGTAGGGTAATAAAGAGAAGTGTAGTGGATGTTTGCCATGTATTTTTCTCTTTTTTAGCATTCCGGTTTCGTCTGTAATGTACAAATTTCAATGTGTAAAGCTTGTATGTTAAGCTGGGGTTATGTTGAGTATTATTTCAATTGCCTATTTTTTGTATACTTTAATATAGTTTGTAAATCAATACGAATTTACTAAGGCAGTACCAAACGATGTAAAATTAAGAGTAAATAAATAGCCTACAGTCTTTATAATATAAGATGTACAACAGTAAAGCAAAAATAATATTTTATCTGCTATGTTTATCCCTTATGGTAACAGCTTATATCTGAATTTGGCCAGATCGAGGACTGATCTGGACCAGATATGAATTAATGTATATTTATCTATCCCTAATGCCATATCTGGCCAGTTTTAGATCTGACCTATATATACTTATTTAATATGGGATGCCTTCGTTGTCGAGCCTACGCTAAATCACCAAAAATGCATGTGTGCAACATAGTAACTTATATCAATGCAACCTGTAATTTATCCAATCTCTAATGTGCGTTTGCCTTTATTCTATCATTATCTAGATGTACTGCGACCTTAACTTCGTAAAGGCATTCAATAAGGTACCACTTGGGGTGTTAATGCGAAAAGTTGACAAATTTCTGGTACTCAAAGTTTTAGTGTAATGGGTTGGAGACTTTCTCAAGGGGAATGACAAATGACATGGGGATGAGTGGCAAATTAAGATTGTTTGCAGATGACTGTGCATTATATGCAGAGGTGGGTTAAATGAACATGTTGCAGGATGACACTGATATGATAAAATTGTGGAAAGGCGAGAACAAAATTAAAATAAACGTGAAAAAGAGATTATTAGGTTTACGAGAAATAAAGGGGTAGTAGTACGGACATGTGCAGATGGGAAGAACAGTATATTAGAAAAATTTCAGGATACAAGTATCTAGGCATAATGATGCAGAGTGACTTAGGGTAGAGAATGCAGGTAGAGACAGTCGTGTCTAAAGGAAGAAGGGCTCCAGGTATGCTGGGAAGGGTGTTAGTAGTGCAGTGTAGGAAAAGGCATTTATTACCATGGTATACCCAAGTTTGAGTATGTGGCAGCAGGGTAGAACCTGTATGTGGAATTGGAGAAGAGGGAGCTGTAGAAGGTGGTGTAAAGATGGGCAGCAAGGTGGGTGAAGATAAATGAAGGCAGGGGCACGTTGGGGAGGATGAAGGGAACTTCAGCCATCTGTGGTATTGAAGAACCTAGGGTGGAAAGGTTGGTCAGAATGTACAGATTGGTGAATGAAGAAGAAGGCTGATGTAAGTTAGGCTGCCTGTTAACTAAGGCAGAAAATAGAGGACGCTGGAATAACAAGAAGATCCAGGTGACGAGGAGTAGAACAGACAGATGTAGGCAGTCAATGAGGTCGGGGTTGGAATATTTAGGAGGGGCCTAGTAGGGAATTGAGGAGAAGGTTGCATCTTGTCACTGGGCAGTTGCCCAATTGCATGTTGTTGTTATTTATTATTATTTTGAGCATGAAGTGTGCTGAGGATGGAATAGCATAATAATTCAAGGTGGAGAAAGCAGGAATGCCTAAAAAAACACCTAGTGACCAGTGGTAATGTCCACATGCAAATATCCAAGCTACCCCAGACTTGGACTATTTATCCTTACAAGAAGTCATCGCCTGGCTCATTGATGGTGGTGTAGTGTGCAACATTTTTTTTCCTGAAACAGCTTAACTTATTCGTATAACGTTTATCTATGAAAAGATCACACATTTGAAATTACATTTCTCTAATTTTAAAAATTCAGCACTCCTGTTATAAATACAATTTTTGGACCTCTCAAAATGGTTAAAACAGCCTTTTTTTGAACTGCTGCAATTTAGAAAATACCATCTGAATTCGTAAAGTACAAAATGAGATGCACGCATTGACCTTTACTTCGTGCTGTGAATAGATGCGATGTGCTTCTCGTCAAGCTTGGTATTATGACTCCTTCAGCTTCACTTTTCCCACATATCAACTGCGGAAATTTTAATTCATTACGCACACTGCGTAAAAAAAATACCTTTGCCATTATGTGTACATTGTGTATTGTTTGGGTGTTTATTAGCAAGTAACTTATGTTTTGCGAGCCCTTTTGCTATACAAAATAGACGTGTGAGGTTTTTCTAGTCATAATTTTTTTCGACAATTCAGTATATGTGCACAATAAGTAATTTATGTTTTATAAGTACATTGTATCAACTATTAAATTACTATTTACGCTAGGTACTTAGTTCTGAAATTTAAATCAAATTTAATTTAAACACAACCACCTTGTCAAACACCAAATTAATCTCACATATAAAATGACATTGATAAAAACATGTTTTACTAAGAGTTTACAGTCACATTTTGGAAATGAGTGAAATTTCAGTTGTTGACTATTAAAGTAGCTATAACAAAACTGATCAAACCTCAGCCAAAATGTGACTATGTTCTGCACAACTATACAAAAATATTAGTTGTGAAGCCTATGCCGATGTATACTTTAGTGTACCACTAAGCTTTTGTAGATTGTCAAAATATTGTACTGTAGTTACACACACAAACAAACACAGTATTGTAGTGTGACATGTAAATTGACGTAAAACTTCACATTTTCTTTGTTGCCACACAGTGGTCTTTAGACCATATACCGTAGGAAGTTTTTGCAGTAGTAATTTAGCAGCTGTAATCATATAGTATATAAATTACATCAACTATTTAACCAATTATAGTTAAAAGATATTGTCTTTATATATTGTATGTGGCTATAAAAGACCATTTGCATGCCAGTTACTAGAAGCACCAAAAATCTTATAACATAAACTTCACAACTGGCAGTAGACTTTCAGGATACTTAAATGACTTATAGCTGGATATTTTAAGTTTTGGTAATTACGATGGCAAGTGTTCTTGGAAATGTTACACTGTGTCATTCATTCCCAAATGGCAAAGGTGGTGCTATGAAAGTTGATACAAAGTTACAGTTGGTCACAAGAGTCAACAGCACAATGCCTGCACATGCCAGAAACATTTCACCGGTAATGTTGCAGATAAGACATCACAGCACATTATTTGCGTGTACCAGAAATTTACACTGGTAATGTTGCAGATGGGATGTCACAGCACGTTATCTGTGTGTGCCATAAATATTTTGCAGGTAATAATGTAGATGGAACATCACAATATGCCATCTGCATATTCATAAATCACACACCGGTAACACTGCAGATGGACGTCACAGCACGTTGATGAATATTATTTAACATATTTAAAATATTTTCTTCACGCTCAAAGTGCTGGTGATGTGTAGAAAATGTGCCTGTGATGTGCTGTTGGGACATGCAGACAAATTTTCCTCCGAGATGTACAGGTGCAGACTGTCATGTTTGGGAGTGTTAATCGACATTGTAAGTTATTAAGTAGGCCATGTATGTTCTGGCTATGCTTAGATACGTTTATTAATGACATTCAACAGCTCCCTTCATGCTCGCGTACAAGTATTACGGCCGTGATCATCTCACTGGTGGTGGCAACCCTCCAACCACACAATTCCGTGACACAGACTACGCTACTTCTGACATTACCTACCTACAGCATTTTGAAGTTGCATACACGTCTCTAGCACATGTGATGTGATACTGTAGGCTATGCTTAAAGAACACTTATTAAGAGCAAGGTTTGCAGGACTGGTAAGTATGATGTGAAGCAAAGACTTGATCAGTGGAATATAGTGGCAAGAGAAATGGGAACACGCAAAAAGAACCTACCACCCAACAACAACAAAGTTGCTAACATTAAAGTTTGACACCATCACAGATCAAACCTGTTCACCGCTGTGGAATTTTGCTATGTAGCCTACACCACAAGTTTGGGAGAGGGAATTGAAAATCCTGATATCAAAGTCATAATTTCTCACTGATTGTTAAAACAATTTTTGTGACACACAAGTTTAAACATTTAAATTCTTCACTGCCTAGTTGCTTTTTTTAAAGTCCTGTCTCAGAGCTATTTCTAAAAATTATGTTATACTCCAGTATATGGTAAACTTATACTTACAACATTTTCATAGTTATTTCTTTTAATTTTCCTCCCTATACAGAACTTGAGAGAGTGCTGACGATTTCAGTGAGATAAAATATATTTGATGTCATCCAGAATGCTTTCAGGCAAAAATAGCTGAACTCTTTGAATAGCATCTCTTGAAGCAATATCCTACTCATTAATTTGTCAAAATGAGTTAAAAGCAATTCTTTAATACCGGCAGCCAATATTTTCCAATAACTTTATTCTTTCATTGCCTTCACTGTTCTTTGTTTAAAGGAAACCTGTTGACTGAAACCACATATACTATTTACTGCAGGTATATAATACTGCACTCAAACCAATACGCTACTGCTTCAACAGCTCTAAGTGTAATTTTTAATACATGTTTACTAAATTCTCTATTTGGCAATAGTCTTTTATCAGGTCTTAAAAGTAAAAACAGCAAAAACCTGGATAAACATACTGCTCCAATAAAAATGTTTAAATAACAAATTATGTAATTTTGTACATACAGTAGGTACTAACATTCGAGGCAAGCTTAAAAGTAAAATTTGAGAGCATTTGACAGTTAAGTAGAGCAGGTCCTATATCAACTATGCTACTTATCTTCAATGTCAAATTTATGGCTGATACATTAGCTGGTCACTTAAAAAAATTTCTTCGGTAAGTTATACTGACATTAATGCATTCTGTTTGGTAGGTTTTTTAATGGACCAATAAAAGAAATTATATAAAAAAATGCACTTATTAGCTTCTATTAATTCTACTGCACATTGTAATATGCTGTTGGACAAATTGAATAAACACTTCAAAATACAAAATAATTGATTACAAACATGACATACAGAAAAATACAACATAGAAAGTTGCACAAAATTCCAATAATTTCCACAAACTGTACATGGATTAGAAAAGTTTATTGCCAATTCATAGACACATATAAGCCTAGTAAAATTACTTGAGTATACATGAATGGTATATTTTATTTTAAAAATGTTGGCCCTACTTTAAACAATTTGCATAGCTTTATGTTTCTGAAAACCGTTAATGAAAAACATGTAAACAGGTGACTACTTTTGAGTCTCATCATATACTATTTACTTTTTTTTTTTACCACCCTGCAATTGAACATTTTTTAAAACTAAGACAGTTCAGTTGTGTTGGAGCACGTTTTCCTGACTTTTGCTGGCCACACCATAACTTTCCTGCATTTTATCGTCTTGATAATGGCTTGACATCATCTACAGAAGTAACCATCCCATTCCCATAACCTTCTTCTGTTTGGGTTTGCAGGCTAAAATACACATAGCTGAGAAGATCCTGTACGAAAGGAGGCCAGAGGTGTCCAGCCACGTGATTTACTGCAACCTAAAAAATAGTAATAATTTAGTTAAGATATGTGTTAGAGGTAAGATGTCAACTGATTTAAGGGCATTTTGCCTCATTATATAATTGAAACTTTGATTTGCACACCTACTGGGGAGGAGACCCTTAAGTGAGAAAGTCCTCTGGGGAAAGAACTGTTGAAATATTGTAAACACATCTCCAAAAATTTGTTTAGCAACCCCATCTCTCCCAAAACTCACTCCATTCTGTTATTGTACAGTATACTTCTTTCTTAAACTGTGTCAACTGCAATTGTGCACTGCCATGGGACTAGTTTTTAGTGTATGATGTCTTGAAAGTACCCCTCAATTTACCTAATGTGATTTAAAAAAAATACTATGTAACTCTAAAAATGGTTGCTCACATATAAAACATGGGAAGGTGGATGCTATATACCTACTACAAATGTATGAGGAGAGAGAAATTTTCTACCCGCAATGCAAGAACAACAGTATTTATAAAACACCCTGCACGTGAAGAGTAAGTATACTATATACAGTTACATCACCACTCATATAGGACACTGCTTCTCTAAAAAGCTAAGAAATCTTGTTTTAAACATAAAAGTATAATTACAATCCTCTACTTGATAAAAAGTACCACACCATTTTTCAATTTATTTAATAGTGGTTCAATTACCCAGCAATTGCATATCTGTGGACAATCTTGTTACTTCCTCGAGGCAAATCTGCTACCTCAGCTGTAATGTACAGCAGGGCAATTGTGTGGTTGTTCCTCACCATTACTACACACAATGTTATATTGTAATGCTGCTGTGGCTCACTGGCTGCAGAGGGGAAGGGGACACTGTCACCACTTATATTATGGAGGAGGGACAGGAAAGGTATTTTTCCCGTCCCTAATCTACATTCAATAATAAAGTAATTATCTTCTTCTGAAATCAAGAAAATCAAAACTTCAAAATTAACGGAAAATGCATTAATGATACTTTATCAACTTAAGATAATAGATCGGGTCTTGAGAGACAATCAACTGGAAAGCTTAACAGTTGTCTTGGAAGTTGCTGTGCTTGGATGTATGTTTATGCCATATATTCCAAGTCAAATGAAGGTAGTTGGTGCCCTTCCAGACCTTTAAAAGAAATAATTTATTCATACAAAATATTCAGAATCACTCAAATCAATGTTGAAATTTAAGCTGTGCTATGCCGCATTAAGGTGTGGTACTTCTTGGAAAAAGTCTGTTTAAGATACAACTGAAGTTCAATGAATAGATCATAAATTTTGAAGTTTGAGGGTTGGAGTGATAAAAATCGGTTTACAAATTCTGAAAACATGTATTAAGGGCGCTGTCTACCACAATTTTCATCACCATTATTTTATTTTTTATTTGTACCATATATTTTTTTCCCTTATTTTAGACACAAAATGTGACTAAATTTGGCTCTTATGAAATTTTTTTATCTCTCATAGTTTTCGCGTAATGGCTTGTTAAAGTCGTATTTTGCATGTTTCTATTTTAACGACTACACTAAAACTAACTCATATACCAAACTCAAAAAAATCGCAGTGGATAAAGACATTTCAGTCTACTGTAACATGCTCATAAAATTAAAGAATAGAAATAATTTGAATTTTAAAAAAATTATTGAATGTTTTAAATTTTTATTTTTAGTTTCAACATTTTTTTTAAAATTCAAATAATTTTTATTCTTTAATTTTATGAGCATGTCATTGTAGCCTGCAATGTCTTTATCCACTGTGATTTTTTTGAGTTTGGTATATCAGTTGGTTTTAGTGTAGTCGTTAAAACAGAAACACGCAAAATATGACTTTAACAAGCCATTACGCGAAAACTATGAGAGATAAAAAAATTTCATAAGAGCCAAATATAGTCACATTTTGTGTCTAAAATAAGAAAAAATATATATGGTACAAATAAAAAATAAGAAAATGGTGGTGAAAATCGCGGTAGATCGCGCCCTCAACTCGCCCATCTCAGGGCTTGATGGTTCGGTGGCGTGCCTCTCCTTCCTCCATCGAGACGATCAGGCAATGTTAATGCTGCTGAGGACTTAGGTGCGGGCGGACTCAAACGGAAAACACCTGAGGACACTATTCAACGGTTGTGTCTCATGACCCTTTCCACAGGACCTATACAAAGGCCAGCTCCTACCACACAGATAAATACGCGTACTCTGACTACGCAGGTATCACATGATAGATCAGCTTGAACGAAAATGACGAAACATTATGTACAGCACAAAGAAATAAAACAGTCTCTAATGGCACATCGTTCTCGTCACAGCGCTGAACAACAACTCCCTATATTATTATCGACGCTCTCTTCTTCTGAAAGGGCTGGGGAGGACGACACTGTTGAGGGGCAAGATTGGGCTGACATCCAAGGTAAGTGACTTGGTACGACAGTTAAAGAAGCAGTTATTACAGTATAAACCGCATAAATCAATACTGGGTGCAATACTTTATTCACTTCACAATGCTATAATCAGACAGCATGAAATAAAAGCCTAGTTGGTGTGCATAACCATGTACAGTACACATCACAAATTATGAAATTCAAAGGAATAATCTAATGCAACTAATTAAATTGTACCCTCTTGCATGTAAACTCTGTCACCTCCATTGGAGCAACATTCAGCATTTTCTGAAACTCATGGAAACATTCACAGATGATGATGTATCGTTCTACACCAATTGACACCAATAGCGTAACTTTCTGGACACGTTAGTTTATAATTCTTTGCACTATTTTGAAATTTGGAATAAAATTTGTAACACACAAATTCTTTGCTGTACCTTGACTACTTCCAAAAAAAAATTCTTCCCATTTTGCAAATAATATTAAAGCACTCAACGTGTGCTGTTAAAAGAGGCTAAAAAATATTCCTTTGCTTGTTTACTTACTTTAGGCTGCGTTCATTAAGTCACCAATTGATTTTCCAGTGCTTGTAAACTAAATCCACCAAAATTATCAGCCAGCAGAACTGACGGATACACTGATTGGCAAAAGTTTCGACAATACCGCCAAGTTTCCATACATCTTGTGTACACTGGTTGATACATGTTAAGTTTCCAAAAATGTTGAATAATGTTTAAAACTGCATTCAATTTACTTACTCAATAACATTTCTAATCTGTATGCAAGATTTATAATAGAATTGTTGGCTATGTTAATGTGTGTTAGTTATAGCTGTCAATAATAATGAACTTACCTCGTAAACCACAATCACTAAGAAGCACACACTGCCCCATAACTGCCTCTTTGAATCTTCTCCTAATGTTTAAAATTTTTCAGTTGGAAGCACCTGGCCATCTTGCAACAATCCATTTCTGTGCCTAAAACATTAGGCCTACATTAAACATAAATAATTAAATTATACGTCGTTCGGGAATAAAGTGAGCACCAAAGATTTTACCTTTGAAAAAGTTCACTAGCTGTTACTGCATGTTAGTCAACATTAACCACAGTTACATTATTGTTTATATGGTTGGCAGCGAACTGCAGTAAGTAGTTCCGTGTATTTTCCTATTTAAATAAAGCAGTAAAGAAATACAATGAAGTAAATTTGGCATAGCTATGTTTTATATAATTATTAAACTTTTTGTCAAACTGTATAGGTTCCTATCGACTGCACAATTTATCTTACACGCGTAAGCATTATGGCCCGATTGCAGAGTCGTTTCGAGTGACACTTGAGGGAAGTTGGAGGGAACTTCGAGTATTTTTCATTGCACAGTCGCAAGCGGAGTGTGAGTTGAGTGAAAGTTGAGGGAATTCTGAGGGAACATGTACTGCCATTGAAATTTGCTTGATAGCCTAGCACTTGAGGGAAGTTGGAGTGAACTTCGAGTACCTATTTTTCATTGCATAGTCGCAAGAGGAGTGTGAGTGGAGTGAAAGTTGAGGGAATTCTGAGGGAACCCGACACTACCCTTGGAATTTACTCGAGACAAATGCAGTGACTCGAGTCAAATACAAAGGAGATAGAAACATATTATTTTAATTTCCCTTAAATATGAAATGTGTTTCTTAAATTATAGCTTTGTGTAAATGAACTTTTACTGCCGATACAAATGAAAAATTTAATAAAGTGCTAGTGCTGCCATCTCTTGGCCAAACATATACTAGCGCGCAAATACACTAGTATAGCAACTTTCAACCAAGTGCTTCTATTTGGAGCCATTTTTGAGACATCGTCTATTTCTGCATTTCGCTGTATTGTTTATTTTACACAATAAATTAGTTTCTTAAACAGAAAATAATTACGACAATTTTTTTTATATATCGTAAAAGGTATTTGCGACAATCCGTCCTCTCTATTTTTAATGTTTGGGGTGAAAACACCAATAACACACAAATAGCCCATTCAGAAGGCGGTAATCAGTTAAGATATTTTTTTCCCAGTCAACAATTGGCAACAGTTACACTTCACTTCTAGTATACTCGAAGTAACGACTGTGCAATGCAATAAATTTTTTCCCTCAGAATTCCCACAAGTGTAAGTGGAGTTTGAGGGAATTGTGAGCGTTGTTTACATCAACATAGTGTAAAAATGGCGCGTTTGGTAGATGCTGTTCTGAATTTTATTGACAATTTTTTTGTAGAAGTGAACAATTACGAAGCTAGAATATCCCGTCGGTATGTTCGTTATTTAGTTAATCCGTTTGAAATTAATTACGAAGTCCAATTTAAACGGAGATATCGTTTTTTCTAACGATATCGTGAGAAATTGTATTCCGCCTGTAATGCTACAAAACACAAGAAATCAGGGGATTGTCCATATCACCGATGGTGCAGCTGCTAACAGACCGACGTAAATTTCCAGGTAAATTATTCCATTGAAAATAACTTACGGTAAACATGTCACATTGTTTATTTATATCACAAACAGTAATAATAATAATATGTATTTCAAATTGTCGTTTTTCGAAATAAATCATAACTCCCTTGTCTATTTGGCCAAGGATATTGCATTCTGAATCAAGAGGAGAAACAGCTGATTTTGCACAAACCATGTTGTAAAACATATAGTTTCTGTACAGTAGTGTAATGCATTTGGCATTTATAAATGGCAATTCACATATGGCAATTGTAGAAGTTACATAGGCCTTATTATGTATTTCATTCATCATAATAAGTAATAACAATGCTACTATAAAGACCAATCCTACTGCTAATGAGGAAAACTTAAGTACTGTGTGTACTTTTGTGTATATCAAGTCTTGCTTGTCTGATCTTATCAATTTCTGTGTTACTTTTACTATTATACTGCATTGGTGGCATCTATTAGTAAGATTTGTTTTGTTATTGTGATTTTGTATTTATATTGGTACATATTTATGTATATTAGTAAACTAATTTTGATGAGTTCTGTAGTATGTAAATGCTCTACAGAACAATAAATATCCATTCTATTCTATAATGTAAAAAGTGTGTGAATTTAATTCCGTCACAAGCACACGTGAATGTAGGCCTACTCATTAAAATGTTCTTGCTTTAGGTCTTTAAGGCCGTGGTCTACCACAATTTTCATCGCCTTGTTTTTATATTTATACACATACCAGTTATTTCCGCCATAACGTTATTTTTACCAGTACCAATATATTTGCTGACATAGCAGCAAATGTCTCATAATTAACATGCAATATGTATGCCATAGACAAATTTAATTGGCCAGAGTACATTTAATATCAACCTACTGGATTGCTACATAATTGGTATTATATGTTCTACTGTTATTTCTCACACTCGTTAAAAAATGTAGAGATTTTATCACATAATATTTTTAAGACCAAGTGTAAAAGTGTGCCTTTTTAATGTAATACCGATTTAACTTTCTAGCATCACATTGGAGTTTTTGTGGGAAACATTAAAAGTGGCAACTAGTAACTTGTTCAGGAAATGAAATATTAAACCGTCAAATATAATTTTATAATTTTAATTCTGTGTTACATTTATTTACAGAATTGCAATAAAGCGATAAATTTGAGGACAGAATGGAAATCGACAACTATATGTTTGCTTGCAGGACAATGGAAACCCCCAAAATGTTATTTTCTGGCACTTATATTGTTTCCCACAAACAGTCTTCAATTCTACTAGTATGTCGGTAAATGTGTAGTATAATTACTCATTGTACATCTGCTAAACTGTTTACTTTAGAGATGGGGGTTCAATTTTAGATCTCGATACCACAAAAAAAATAGATGTTTGTTTACGCATATGACGTCACTACGAATGTTACGAGTCAAAATAAAGGTGATTATGAAATAATAGGAAAATTGTAGATGAACGTGGGTCATATGGCTCTGGGGTTAAGGCCACAGGTCCCTATTTATGCAATTTTAGTAAGTTTTATTTTTTAAATCTTGAAAAGCAGATATCACAAAATTATTTAGTAGAAATGTTGGAATTTTTTTTGTTGTACTATGTAACCTAATTTTTTATACTTAAATTTGTATAATTTTGGGTAGTTATTGACTTCAAGAAAATTTAATTAAGTCAGTAATTAGTTAAAATTATCAAAACTTATATTTTGAAAAAAAAAATTAGGCAACATAGTACAATCAATTTCCCACATTTCTATGTAATGGTTATGTGATATCTGCTACCTTTCAGGATTTAAAAATTAAACTCTCAAAACCTGCATAATTAACCTGTGGCCTTAAAGCCACACCTGGTAGTTTTACACACATTTAAATTGTTTAGGCCTATTTTTCTTCCCAAAACAACATAATTTTCATAACAAAGAATCCCTGCATTGTTATTTTGTAAACATTTAATAGTCTGCCCCTAATTTTTTTTTTGGTAGAAATTGACCTGATACTTTCCAGTTTAATTATGAAAATAAGCGAAATCTTGTATCATTTTGCGAACTGTTTTTATAGAATAATTTGTGCGTCTAATGACCACTCTTAAGTTTTGACATTATTTAAAGTATTAAGTAAACAAATTTTTAAATTTTTTGCACCAATTATGAAAAAAAAAAAAATAACTGGACCAC
This sequence comes from Medauroidea extradentata, assembly GCA_003012365.1. Taxonomy (NCBI): domain Eukaryota; kingdom Metazoa; phylum Arthropoda; class Insecta; order Phasmatodea; family Phasmatidae; genus Medauroidea; species Medauroidea extradentata. Next base: position 22,240 of record PNEQ01020227.1, read on the forward strand.
AGCGTAATGCCATCATTTAAATAGAAGACACAGTTGACAGTGTTATTGGATGAATGGTTTTACATGGCATCATGTGTGTAAAGTCTGTCCTACAATGAATATGCCATAGTGAATTGAAATGAAACTGGTGCTTCATTTTCTAAGTTGCAAAAGTTACTGTGTCCTGGGCTTTGTGAAACCTGTAGAGGAAGGGCAATTGGTACTGATGATATGCTGACACTTTCAAAGTTACTAACACTGCTATCTTTTCAGACTCTTCAGGGAATTAGTCCATCAACCGTGTGTCACATTGTCAGGCAATTTCCGTCAGTCTTGCTGAGCAGACGGGTAGTATGGTGCGCTTGTACAATATTGCACATCTTCCAGGACTCACCGGTGTGATGGACTGTACATACACAAGTACAGGTGGTCCTATATGGGAAGTACCGTACAGGTGAGTGAACTGGCACTGTTTCATGCAGTGGAAGACCTAATTGTTTGGTTGCTTACATTATTATTTTGGAAAATATTAGGATATTGCATAATTGTCAGAGGTTTATAATTCCTTCCGTTGGTGGCCATTATAGCTATGGAGTCATGCACATACGGAGTGGTGGGTTTGAAACACACCTGTTTAACACCAAACGGAAGTAGCCTTATTATATCCTATTGTCTGTTTATACACATTCTACAACGCTCATTTGTATACCGGTACCTAGTACTGTCAAGTATTCTAGTTTGTTAGATTGTGATGACCTCTGGTACATACATAGTAGGTAGTGTACTGGACTATAGTATGAGTTCAGGTTTGGATTCCTAGGGGTGACATTTTTGTTTGGGTTGCTCCTCACCTCATGCCACCATCATCTTAGCTGTAAGTGCCATACTACTTCTTCCTCAAAAAATATTAACTAGCAAACCTATGTCAAATGTCACACTCAACACTGATATTTGTACAAAATACTGCATTAAAATATTCACTGATAGAGTATGTCTACTAGGTCACTAAAGTCACGAAAGTCCCGAAAAAAGCACGATTTGTGAAAAAGGTCACGAAAGTCCCACAAAAGTCACTAATTTGAAGTATATTTTGATAAAAGTCACGAAAATTATTTTCGGGTGTTTGATTCTTGTCGAATAATTTGTCAAACATGCATGTTCACACTACTAGTACCTATTTGTCGTGCTCTGTGTAAGTAAACTAATTAATTAGTTTGTATATTTATCATAGTCAGCTTCATGAAAACAATTTAAATTAAGGTATACATATTTTAATTGCACATTTTAAAATTGGATATGCTTCTCGCTATCAGCAGTCGGAGGAAACATAATAAAAATTGTCGGGAATGTTGCACTTGTTAAGGAAGCATTTATTAATTCTATTTGAACAGTTTTTCTAGAAAAAGTCACTAAATTTTACTTGCACAATCTGGTAGACACTCTGAGAAAGCAAAACTAAAAATTCCAGTGAAAAGAACAATAGGTTTAGGGACTAGATTCAGTCAGGAGAAATTATTACTAACTGGAAAGAGACTGCAAAAAATTTCTGTGAACACGTCTTCATAGTTGAAAACAGGCCATCTACTGTAAAAAAAAATCCACCTAAATAATTGTGGGAACATTGTAGATACTATGATAATGTGCACTAAGACATTTTTACTGAAACCAGTTGATAACATAGAAATAATGTAGATGGTTTATAATTTCCAAAATAAATCACTAAATCATGATAATAAAAGCACTCAATATGAAATGTTTACATTGCTTTATAAACTATCACTACATATTGTATTGGTGGACGCTGTAAATATATTTTTTTCAACTGCAGTTGCAGAGGTTATTCTAGTTTAAAAAAAATATAAAAGTGTTAATAATTAAAGACATATAGTTGTACTTACTACTGTTGACAGGATACCAATTAACACATGTCGCATCCATATAAAGAAAACACATGCTGATTTCCTTGAAAACCATAAGGTTTTATATCCCTAACAGTATGGATGCCACAAATGTGAATATAGTTCCAGCAGCTAACGGATATACATCATATTCAGATTCAGCAGACGGAGGAGTTTTACCAGGCTGAAAGCGGCATCCGTTGATGATGAGCTGCAATTCCCTTAATAAATTATGCAGTAGATTCAAGGAAGATATCCAGAAGCTATCTTTATTGACCTGTGTAAAGCATTCAGTAATATTAATAGCTCAATACTAATACCACAGAAAGGAGTACGGTATTGCTGAGAGAAATGTCCCTGAAAATCAAAGAAAGTTACCTAATCGCCAGAGTTCGGTTGGTAAAGATAGGCAATTACAAAAGTACCACAAAACCTACAAGTGGTGGCTTCCCATAGGGCAGTACACCGTGAATGTAACTAACTTATTCCTTATCTATGTAAATCATATGGTATGTATAAATCTACATGGTACTATGCTGTTCAAAATTGTGTTCAAAAACTTCCATTATTGATTTAACAAACCAATTGGTGGCCTAGGTACCTCAAGAGAATATTTTAGACTGAACTTTTACTAAACCTAGAAAAAGTTTCGCCTCCATGAGAAATATGATATACGGTACTTTACTTACCTCCCCAAAAATGGATAATGTTCCAATTGAGAAGGTAATTGTGTGAACTATTTGACCAACACCTAAAATGAAAAAAAAAAAATCCTGTAATAAATATGATGATACTTCTTCCGTCCATAATATGGCTACCACCTTGTAGTAGTGTTTCCTCCATTCAGTTCCCCACACCATTCTCTTAAAACACCTCAACACACACTACTGCTGCACACGATTTCCCCAGCTCAGAGTTGTGACCAACATAGAGTGCTAACCTCTCTGTTCTTCTATTCCTATGGACCTTAGTACAATTGCCCTCCTCTCCTTGTAGCACCCTCTTTCCATTCATTTCCAAGTTTTCT
>PNEQ01020228.1:0-16952 GCA_003012365.1 Medauroidea extradentata
CGTCCAGAAAAGGAATGCTGCCATTGGTTTCTTTCTCATAGGTGAACTTTATTGATGGCCTCAATGAGTTTAGAAAGTTCACAAATTCCTCCAGGGTTTCAGGTCCGTGTTGCCAGATAGTAAAAGTGTCGTCTACATAACGAAGCCAGATTTTAGGAGGGCTATTGCTTTGGCTAAGTGCTTCCTCCTCAAAGTTCTCAATGAATATATTCGCCATGAATGGTGAAAGTGAAGAGCCCATTGCCATGCAGTCTGTTTGTAGAAACTGTCATTAAACTGAAAATATGTTGTGGTGACACAGAGGGTAACCATTTCCATGATGGACAGAATTGGTATGGTTGTTTTGTCATTTAGGTTTGGATCAGCTTCCAGCTTGGCCTTGACAATGTTGAGAGTTTCAGCCACAGGTACATTGGTAAAAAGGCTTTGGACATCAAAGCTCACTAGGGTGTCAGTGTTTCCTATTTTCAATGTTTTGGCTATGGAAATAAAATGATTAGAGTCTTTGACAAAAGTTGGCGTCTGCCCTGTGAGGGGTTCGACAAATTTTAGGAGATATTTTGATAGTTTTTGGCATGGAGCATTACAACAGATGATAATCGGGTGCAGAGGCATGTCAGGTTTATGGATTTTTGGAAGACCATATATGTGGGGTGATCTACTGCTGTGTGGCGTCAGCTCTGATCTTAATTTGTCTGAAAAGTGACTTTGATGTTTTATCAAAGTTTGGTACACTTTTCGTTCTATGCTGGCAGTGGGATCTTTTTCAAGGTGTGTGTATTGTTCAGTGGTAATGAGATCTGTGATTTTTTTGTCATAATCTGATTTATCTAGTACTACAGTAGCACGGCCCTTATCTGCCGGAAGGTTTACAATGTCAGGGTCAGATTTTAGATTTTTGATGGCTTTGAGTTCATCAGGAGAGATATTAGGTTTTGGTGGGCCAGCTGAATTAATCGCTGTGTGTACAGTCCAGCGAAATTCGTCTTGTTTAGCAGCAGGGAGTTTGTATATTGCACTCTCAACGGATGCAACTATGTCAATGGCTGGAATGTGTCGTGGAGCAATGCAGAAATTGAGACCTTTTTGTAAGACATTTTCCTCGCAGTTTGACAAATTTTTTGAGGATGCATTAATAACTGTGTTAGTTATTTTTGGTGCGGAGGGTGTTTTGGTATTCATAGTACTGGTCAGCTTGTAAAATTTATCTTTTTGCCTTTCTTTGCACTTGACAGATTTTTTCTGGACAAGATTCGTGATGGACTGTTGATGGTAAATGCAATTTGTTATTATTTTGAGCCAATATGCTTTTTTTAAATTACCTTAAATTTCAAGGAAACATGTGCGATGAGTTAACTTTTTTTGGGGGGAGGGGGGTAAAGTCAGATTTAACGAAACATCAATTTATAGTAAACATTTTTGGTTCCCATGGCATTTTGTTAAATAGGGGTTCTACTGTACATAGAAAAAATTCCCAAGTTTAGTCAAATACTTGCATGGGTGTTCCCTTTATGTCCCTCCAAATTTCGGAACATCTCACTTGTGGTAAGACTGGCATACTCTAACAGGGCAGTATTCTTTGAGGCTTTCTGAGATAACATTATTATTTCTACCCTCTGTTAACTCACCAATATTTTTTAAATAATTCACAGTTCATTTTCAAAGATAGCTAAACCCAACTGAATCTAGCCAGAAAATTTTTTTACACAACTCACAATACAGTAAAACCTCGTTAATTCGAACTCGATTAATTTGAAATGCTATATAAATCGAAGCCATCGCTCGGTCCCGAACGTGAGGATAGGATTTTACATGCTATGGAGTTTGGTTAATTCGAAATTCGGTTAATTTGTAATTCGAAGCATTTTTCTGGCTCAAACAGGGATCAAGTCCTAGTAATTCGAAGTCATTTTGATACAGAAGTCAGTAAAACATGCACAATCTAAGAATAATGCTGCGTCGTGTGGCTTTGTTTCCGTTACCGCGCCTGCCAGTGTCGCGCTGACCTTGAGGCTTCCTTGCTGTCTGCTGCGCACGGCACTCGAGTTCGAATGTGTGTGTGTGTGATGCACGCAAAGAGAGAGGAAAAGAAGAATGGAAGGCAGGAACAGCACAGCGTACGACAGCCTGTGGCTGTGTGATATAATGATCACGTGATTTTTGTGCTTTCCTCCCGCAGTCTGTGAGCTATATACAGTTACGGTAAGACATGTGCGCATGTGCCACGAGTCTGGAGTATTTCATTGGCCAGGGAGAAGCGGGTAAGATAAATGAAGGAGAGGATGAGGAAGAAGGTAGCTCATCAACTCTCCCCCCCCCCCCAACTCGTAGAGCGAGCTGGTTTATTTATAGAACTTCTCCACTGCCCTTCCCCGCCTAACTAGCCACATACCAAGCAGATGCCAGAGTAGCGTAATCCTGCACGTGCCTCCTATACCCTATCCATTCTAAGGTTGCAGCTAATTCAGTCAAGTGAATGACAATAACATTTTTGCACAGCATAAATGTCATTTTAATTATTCAAAAATACAAGTAAAGTTTGTAACGGCACAATCACAATGTTCGGAATGAAGACATAATTCAATTGCTCTGATTTACTTCGTTAGAAATTTTTATTTCTGCTGCAACCTTAGAGTATAGTCCTTGTTCTCTTCTACCTCCCTCCCCCCTTCCCACTTTCAGGCGTGAGTCGCCAGTCAAAAATGCAGCTTCTAGGAGAATACGGCCAGCAGAATGGCAGGCAAAAAAAGCACAGGTTTGTTTCCCGTATTCGGCTGGTGTAGTGTAACTGGCAACTCGCGGAAGGAGAGAACAGATAGCAGTCAAGGTCGCAGTGTCTGCTTGCTGCCTCCTGTGCTACGTTGTCATGTTGTGTGCACTGCACTGATGCCATGCAACTGTCTGGCTGGCTGCACTGCCTGTTGTGGTTTATCACTCAACATCTTATCACTTAAAATAATATTTAACTAACACGGCATCTGATTTTTCCTTGGAAAATCTAATGGAAAAATAGCTTTGCACTTGTGAAAATGACTCGACGACTATGTTTAAAAATTTTCTTTTGGGAGGAGGGTTAGCCATAATTACTATTTTGGGTGTGTTACATTGTTTATGAAATAATTTCACTGGAAAAACGTCACGTATTCCTCCCAAAAGCTACTGGAAAATCACTTTTCACTTGTAAAAATGACTCGGCACGAAATATTTAAAATTTGGGGGGGGGGGATATAGGGTAGTAAAACTTACAGTTCTGGGCTAAAAATTCTTCAAGACGTCCGTAAAATTCTTCCGCCTCTTAGAGATCCAAAACCATGCATTTATAAATTACCGTATTTGCCGACGTATAAGATTAACTTTTGTTTTACAAGTGTCCCTGCCCCGTTTTTTTACCACGCATCGCAGCTAGCGTCGTTTGGCAATCGATACATCTGGAGCGCGTGCCGAGATCCTATGTCTCGCCAACACATTGCTCTCGGGTGACAACCGTGTACAGCAATGCGATGACTTTCTGCAAGCAGCTGCTGCAGCCCGCGGCCGGGAACTGACATTGTCGCCAGTCATGTGTTACCGTCGCTGTGCGTTTCCTTGGCTCTTAGGCGCCCTGAGGGCAGTAGTGCCCATGTTATTGGTTTCTGTATCTCCTATGATATCTATAAAACTGTAATAAATGCATTACAAATATTTCAACAAGATATTCATGTTTCTGGCAAAGGAAAAAATTTTTTTTCTGCCGGGTATTTCAAAATTAATAATTTTTTTTTCAAGATTTTGTACCTTAAAAACAATGACTTGTCTTATGTGTGGGGTCGTCCTATATGCCGGCAAATATAGCAGTAATAACAATCACATGCTGTGGCAAAGGCAATGCGTGGCAGACATCGAGAGCTGGAACAGGGATGGGGAAGCGCAGAGTTGCTGACAGCCTAGTAGACGTGATGCGCGTTACTTGCAGTACAGTGCTCGTCAAGAAAAACCAAGCGTACGACGACCAAAAAAAATGCAACAAACTTTTTTGGTCCAGTTACTTCATACTACTATTCCCTTTTTTAATTTGAATGCTAAACAGTTCTTGAAGACTACCGTAAAAATGGGTGTAGAAACACCGACTTTGTACCTTTTAAAAAAAAAAAAAAAAAAAAAAAAAAAAAAAAAAAAAAAAAAAAAAACCAACAACTTCGGTATTTGGTAATTCGAAATTATGTAATTCGGAGTACCAAAATTTCGGTCTTGAGCACTTCGAATTAACGAGGTTTTACTGTATTGTGTCACTTAATTTTTTTACTTTCCTTGTCTATGCATTGCTTTATTTTCCGGCATTCTTTTGTTCAACTGAATAACTCTCTCTAATTGACGGCTTGGCCAGTGACGTCAGAACAGATTGGATGCTGAGAGAAATCAGCTGTCAGCTGTTTTTGCACATACAATCACTTGTTTGCCATAAGGCTGTATGCATTAATTTAATTAACCTCAGGGTTGACCAATGTCATGAAATTTCTAATTATGTACCTGTACATTGCCAAAGTTTTATTTAAAAATTTAATGTTTCAGTTACTTCTACCTTGCCCACAAGGTGAAAAACTATATAAACAACCTTACTCATTCTCCATTAAAGTCAATATTATTAATGTACTTAAGGTACCTAATTACATTATTCCCATGTCGTTATAAACCTAGTGGTGCAATACCAGATTAATAATTTTACTAAATTGCAAACGCTTTATTATAATTATAAGAATACATATGTTTTTGTACCCTGCCGAACAGGTCCCTCACACCACATCATCATCTTGCTCCTCTGAGCACGACACAGGGCACACACTGTCAACTCTAACCTTGATTTTCACCTTTCCTCGTGTCCACTCCTGCACCCCCCCATCTCACAACACTTCCCTGCACCCAAACACATCTCTGCACCTCTCGTTTCACTACACAGGCTTTACCCCCCTGTTTCTCCTGGCCTGAAAGCACATTACTCAGGTACCATTCCTGCACCCCCACTGTTCTACCTCTCTTACCACAATAATGTCATCACACCTTTTCCCTGTCCCCCAGAATGTGTTGTCCATTTCCCATTTCTGTAGTCTCCCCCCCCCCCCCCCCAGTTACTAATAAATTTGCCATTCCTTAGTATACTTTCATTCTTTACACCGTCACTATCCTGAATCACCTTAACTACAAACTCATGTGACACAACATTAATTTCTTTACTAGGCCTAACCTCACCTTTACCTTTCTGCACCTCTGTCACTTTCTGTTCCTCTAGGCCTAACTCTCATATCAGTTCAATTTTATTAAACACTTCTGCACAATTTTTAATTTCCTTTTTTAGCTGTTACTTTACCTCCTTAAATTCTTTCTTAACTTCTCTTGTCAGTTCTTTTGTTACTCCTACTATTGTCCTAGTCTGTGCCTCTAAAATTCTTTTAATTAATTCTAATAAATCTTTCTCTGCAGCTGCCATGATTTTATATTATATTCATAACCTAGACAATGTCAGTCATAATAGACACAGTGCATGGATAGAAGCTACACCAGTTCTAAATAAGTTCTTAAACCTATACATACATAGCAGTACTGTATTTTCGCCACAGGAGTTAGTCACAGGAGACATAGCTTGAGATTACCCTGCTACACGTATCCATTCTCCACCAGCTGAATTGCTATTGAGCGAAGAGAAGCTAAAAAATGTTTGGGCAAAACTATAGAAGGCAGAAAGGCAAGCTAGAAGTCAACGAAATTCTTTTCAGACCTTTAAACCAGGGGATTTAATGTTGTGTGTTGGCAAGCATTGTGAGTTCTCATTGAAGGAGACTAAGAAACTGTACCTTTAGTATCAGGTGCCATTTAAAATTGCTTAGAGTGTGGGGCCTAATGTCTGGGAGTTGGTATCAACAACAGATCAGAATGGTGTTAGAGGAATGTATAATTCTTATCTTTAGAAGGCATATAAAGGTAATGTTAACACCCCTGATTGAACAGACTGTGCTATTGTCCCATTTATTTAACTTGCTAAGGGGCTGTTCTGTAATTGTAAATATTTTACACTATGTAATTTACTTTAAAATGAATAATTTAGTTAAAGCAAAACAGTGAATGTAATTTGTAGGGACATTGTATTAGCCACCTTTGTGTTTGTTTACCTTGTGTACTGAAGCTTTGTGTAGGATGGAAAAAAAATTGCAAGGTACAGTATCTGAATGCTTTACACTTAATGCAATTGTAAATTATGTAAGTAAATAAATATGGAGAGACTGGTGTAATAATTAAGGTGTGATTGTATATTTCAGTATGTGGAACCATCATGTAATCCAGTTAAAGTATAAGGGTGCCGACCATCTAGGTAACCACAGTTCACTTCAACTTTTTTATGAAGTACACAATTTTAATAAAAAGGTTAGTCCAAACAATGAATTGTAATGCTAGAGATTGACTGGAAAATTACATACTGCTGCACCAGTAAACTGTTTGGAATATTTTTCAAGTCAAGATATATTAATGTGTTATAGAAATGACGATGCCAACTTAAAATGTTATTTTCATAGTAATGCTTAAATAATGTTAACTATTAAACTACCAAGCTATATTTCAGAATACGTTACAGCAGCCAGTGGTCTACAGAGAGATGGAAAGAAAGAGAGTAAGATAGAGAGAAAGAGAGAGAGAAAAAGAGATAGACTATTACAAACCTTCCGTCCCTTTATAATGGTACTGCTGAACTACAGGGGGCGGGTTTTATGTGACCCTCTGTGTAAACAAACTGTAACAAATGGAGCTGAAGGCCCATGCCAGAAGGAAACCCTCTTTCTCTCTTAGAGCTCAAAAGTTAATTTTCTCAGTTTACTTAAACAACTGACACATCAAGAATTTCAGACACTGATAACTATAGACCGTTCAATAAAAAGTATAATTAAGAAAGTACAGAAAAAATTTTATTATCGTATTTGCTAAGCAAAATTGTGGCAAAAATGGGTAACAAAAAAAATACAGTCGAAGCTCTAGCCACTGTTTCTCAGGAATTGACGAAACATTTCCATACACACAGACATTCAATGGATGTGGTCTTGAAATGCAGACAAATAAGAAGTAGGACAACAGATATGTGTTCAATAGATGCAGACATTCAATACATCTGGGTTCAATACAAAGAGGTTCCACTGTACTTGTTTGCACCCTCACCAGAACAAATCAGTGCTAACTGCCACTGTTGCTCACCCTCTTCCAGCACCCCTTAATGTACATTAATGATACTACACATGTAAGCTGCAATTTCCAGAAAATTTAGCTAAAAATACAGCAAAATAATAAATTTACATGAGTTACTCACAGAAGTACACTAAAAAAACTAAAATAAAAACAGAAATAATGTGCAAGCCTAACAAAAATGTAATACTGTTTTCACTAAATGTGTGAAATATTTTGTTTACCATTGCATTATAACACATTATTTTGCTTGCCAAAATACTAAAAACTTATCAACAAATTACAGATCTTCACTTAAAATCAAACTTGCACCCAAAACTTACCAAATGAGTATACAAAATGGCATACCATAGTGTGAAAATTAACTATGCTAGAAAATGCTGAACTGCAGTGTAAACACAATTTTTAGCATTAATTAATATAACTGGAGTTTGAACGTAACAAATTAACAGAGAACTAAAACTTATCGTTGTGTGTTAAAACTATCAAATTATTTGGGAAAAATTTTTCATCATCATCATCATCATGATTATTATTATTATAAACACAGTACACAACATGTAACTTCAAAAGCTACTAATAAACTTTAGCATTGAAATTTTAATTTAGTTTTATATTCACACAAGGAATAAATAACCCCTCAATATAAAGCAATTTAATTAAACAATACACTTACACTCTAATGTTTACTTCATACATTAACTACCATCTAGTCATGTATGTTATAACAACATATGTGGAAGCTCAAATACAAAGAATAGATTCTCAGTATAAATTGCATTATTAGTATTTTGAAAAAGTTTACAATGAAATTAAAAATTACTGTAACATTAAACTACTGTTAATTCAATGTATTGTTTTTACAAAACAATAACAAAAACATTTATAAACAAAAGGGTAAGAACAATAACATTACTGGCAGAAAATGTTGATTAACAAATAGTATTAAGTAAATACTCACTGTTAAAAACACTCCTCTGACACAAAATTCAAGCAGCAAAACAAAACAAAAAACAAAGAAAACATGGGACACAGCAAATGAAGCAACACATAAACAAAATAATCAGAAGTATTATTCACTAATAGACTAACTAAAGCATCAGAAATGTAAATAAAAATACACAGACACACATACATGGGTAATTATCTGGAATAGATAATTAACTTGTGAGCCAGTTCCTACTTTCTGAGTTGGTAGCATGTAATTTTGTTTAGCGACCTGATAACTTTGACATTGTTACAGTCATCAAAGCTGAGATTATGAGTGGGTTTTTATAGGTTTTTTAATTTGTTATCATGCCTGTGGCCATTCACGCATTTTCTGAGAGTTTCATTAGTGAGGCCTATATACAGTCAACTCTCGATTATACGACACCGGGAATAACGACCCTCTCTAAGAAACGACCCTTTTTCCAGGAATCGTGGAAAATTAAAAAAAAAAAATGGCTTAAAAAATTTTAATTAAAAAAAAATAGCAGGAAAAGGCATTGCATTAATTTATTATGGCCACAAATTGTTACAGTTGTTTCTCGAAAACTGTACTGCTGCACATGGCATGTTTGTTCTAAAAATATACATCGCTGTCCCTTCCTCCCGCGTGACGCGATGGCCAGCCGGCCAGCCCTAACGCCCTTTTCCATTCTCCGGCCCGTCGGCGACCCGTCCGCCTCTTTCCCACCACCAAGCCCAACCACTCCAATAGTTTGCTCACCTCTTCTTCATCATGTGCGCACCGTAACATTCACCACCGATTTGTCGTGCCCTTGGACACGGTAGGCTACCTTTGTGCCTGTGATATTACGAATATACGTCGTGTTTATTTAAGCCTTATTACTTTTTCGGTTTTGTTAACTAAATACTATTAAATATAATTACCACGTGATTTAATGATCTATACACAATAATGTTTATAAATTATTCATTCAATAAAGTGAAAGCAGGACGGTTCATACTGACACTACCAAACGTCGGGTGCATGTCTCAGATATGAGTGACATAGGGCAGTACAACACTTGACTACAGCGCGTCTGGAGTGAGTCACTAGCCCACACGTGCACTTATGTCCACACACACACACACACACATGCACGCGCACGCGTGCCTGCGCGCGCGCAATCGACTCGACCATAAATAACAGCAGTGAATACACTTTTATATGTCAGTGGAAAGAAAATATGAAACAGCACTGTGTAGGTTTAAAGTTGTTCTGTGAATGTGTAATCCAAGCTTATTAACAATGATCAACATCTCGATATTTGTAATTATTTACTGTTGGTGAGCAAATTGAAACTGACTATCTAATCCCTCTCCATGCACATAGGTGAAGTGTGTTGAAAACCAGTGCACACAGTAGATTCATTATGCAAGCAAATTATTTTCACACGGCCGGCCAAGCTAGAGAAGATTTGACTGAACTGCAAAACTAAGGGAGTAGTGTTATCTTCACGTCCCATCTGCTGAGCAAGCATCAGGAGCTGTGACTAGGTAGTGGTAAAAAGTGGCACAAGTGAAATAGGTTGCACAAGTGAAATAGGTTAAACACGTCGTATATGTTGTTTCTGAACTATCAAGTTTCCAGATAGGTCCTTGCGCACACGTGTGTGTTTCTGTATGTGGTCGCTCGCTGCCAAGACAAGGTCGCAGGACGCAAACAGCTTTACCAAAACATATGTTTGGGCCTAATACATAGAAGAAAAGTCTTAGATGTCAACCATGACATATGTGCCTATTGAAATAAATTACTATTTCAATCTACAACATTGCGATAGTACATTGTAAATAGTTTCGAAACGCAAACATTGCTGGCACTTAATTTATGTTGCTGACGATATTCAAGTTTCACTATCCTGAATTCATGCTAGATGTTGAGCTACAGAAAGGTCATATATGCACGTCCAGAGTAACATTTATTCAAAATACGCCATTCAACTGGAAAATATTACTGCTTCAATAAACTTTATTGCGGCTTTCTTGCAAATAACTTCCAAAAAACTGTCGCCGGCGAAGTTTTTGATTAATTTTAAGCCAAAGCAAGGTCATATATCCACGTCCAATGTATCAATCTGTTCAAAATACTTCACTCTACTGAAAAATATTACTATTTCAATAAACTTTATTGCGGCATTCTTGAAAATATCCCAAAATGGACGTTGCAGGCGCAAGAATTTACATTATCGGCAACGTTTGTAATTTGTAATTAGGGACATGACATTTTCGAGAAATGTGTTTTTACAATGTATGCCGCGATAACGACAGATTAAAAACAACACACACAAAATTTCTGTAAAATGCTTTTTAACACGATTTTCCACGACAAAACCATCTTCGCAAAGATACGTCTCCACGAGATTCGAGTTTTCGATTCAATGTGTAGGTATATCGAATGTAGCAACTGATGCAAACGACTATCGAAAGTCAATACTAGTATCTTTAGTCGTGAAGTAACGTGTTTATGTATCGGCGCTTCGCATCAGAAATTAAGAAAAGTCTGGCGTAGTAAAATTTACTTCTTCTGTTTGTTGTTATTACGGTTGAATTCATCGAAAACACACAATTAATTTCTGTAATTTTGTTGGCGTGTTGCCTAAGATTTCGATTTGTCACTGCAATATATTAGCAAGTGAATGTCCATGCCATAACCTCAAAATAATTCAGCAGAACTGAAACGTAAATATGTAACAAAGGCTTTTTCTTTTGCTGGACTAATTAACGAAGGCCTGTATGATTTTTATGTTTTATTTAATGATTTGCTGTTTCACTGTTTGTACTTTAAGTGTTTATTTAAGTGTTTTTTTTTTAATGTATACATATCTCTTCTCATTTAATAACAAAATAGAATACTTGAGCCAGTTAACATCTTTTATTTACATAATAAATGTCATTGTATGCAATGTTTTACACAGATATTTTAAAGCACCCTAATGTTTAAACACCGATTTTTGCACCGCTTTTGCCTTTTTTAACATAGAAATGGGCAAGTTTTACAGTAAATCATCAATCTAACGACATTGCATGGTGCCAGGAAATTATATCGTTAGATTGTCGATGTTGTTAGTCCCGAGGTAACTAAATTCACCCCCCCCCCCCCACAAATAAAAAAAAATTAAGTGTTTTTTTTAAATTTAAGTAGAACAATAACAGACTTAAAAAAAGTTTTCATTGAAATTACATTTTAGTACGATGAAAAGGCGGCTTCCAAATAAAGTGGTACCTCACAATCCCCCACCGTGACATGTGTGGCAGAGTGGCGCGCTCTGTCTGGTTGTGTAGGACGGGGGAGTGGAGTGGCTGGGCCGCTGGCCTTGGCTTGCCTCCGGGCAGCTTGTGCGCGCGTTATTCATCCTGCTTGTCTCGGTGAAGCACATTCAGACCACAACAGAATTCGTATTATTTTCGTGTATGTATACTGCAACAATTTTAAAACCTTTCAGTACAGCCATCGAGCCTTTTTTTTATTGCACAAGAACTGCTACAGCCTGTCACTATTATAAACATTTACACGATACTAATAAAAGTGGTCATTAAAGAACAAACATTTAAAAAAAGGTCTGTATTTTTTAAAAACCAGAACGTCTATTATGAACGCGAATTTAGAGCCACTCAAAAGGGCAAAAAACTGACTTTTCAAGGTGCTGTCACGTATAAAATAACGACTGAACTACTCGTCGCTAAAAGTTGTAGGCCTATTAGAAAAATCACAAAACTATGCACAACGCACCAGTTTAATGCTCTGTACTGCGAATAGAGATGAAATGGCTCTCGGCGCGCTGGCTGCAGTCGCTCGTATTGTTCCACTGTCGAGCGAGCATAAAACAAAAACCTTATGAGCCCACATACCGCACACGGCGACGGGACTGTTGTATTTGCGTAGTAGGCTGTTTTTGTGCTGCAGCGCTTTCATAGCCACATAACGAGTGATCAATAATACAGTGGAAGTTGTCAAGGTCAAGCCAAGCTCAATTCTGCAGCTAGAGAAAAAAATATGAGCTAACGCTGGATTTTTTCTTTTACAGACTGAGTGCAATGCTGGTCCTTTTGTTTTGCCATGCCGTAACAAGGGCAGAAAAAAAAACTGTGTTGTCTCTTCAACCCCCATTCCCCTGGGCTATCAAAAGACACGGAAACATGGGAGAGAGTCGCCAAGTAGGAGAGGAAAAACAAACACGTGTCTCTGCTTTGTGGCGAGACAGGATGCTAGTTGCAGGTGACTATCAGAGAGTCGGGAGTCTGCAGTTCATGCGCGTGCGTGCACACAAGCACAATCTGGCTTGTTCTAGGAGAAAAGGGGGGGGTGAATGTTTATTGGCTGGTGAGGACAGTCAGTAGGGATTGTATCTATGTTTAGCGGTGTGTTTCTTACAACACAGCACTCAGAAAGGAAATTACAACACGAACGATTTTCCTTAAATTTTAAATTTTTTGACCCGAATTTTTCACGGTTCCTCCAAAAAGGTTGTAAATTACCATTACTATACCACGTCATGTATCAAACTGCATAGCTGAGATAAGGACATGTGGAGGAGTGTGAGAGGGAAGGTCATACAGGATGAAGCGTGGAGAAGTGAGGGGGAGCATTAGAAGATAAGGCAGCATTAGTCGTCATGTCTCACATATGTCTGTGTTGCGCGTGTGGCCTACGCACCAGGCGCGTGCTTCAACTATATTCCTGCCGAAGTTTGTAGTATTTTTAAACACTATTTTTTTGTTTCACAGCTTCATATCACTAATTTATGATAACTGCATTGTTATTGTTTAATGTACGCATAATTATTTTTAATTAACGTTTTACGGTGATCTATTTCACTTTGCTCAGTTTTGATAAATTTTTTCATGGTTCCTGGAAATTATGTCGTTAGATCACCTATGTTGTTAGATCCGATGTCGTTAGATCGGGGGTTTACCGTATTTACCATTTTCTGGTGTCCCTATTTATAATGAAGTAAACAAAGGTCGTAGATCCACTTCAATGGCAAACTTTTAAAAATAACCTGTTTGCTTTTCAAAATAAATGTGTATAATTCTATAAAAACATGTAATTTTTGCGGCAAAGACGCGTGAACGCCGAAAATTGGTAAAAATTCTAATTAACAACGACCCCTCCAAAATAACGACCCTATACTATGGAACCGTGAAGGGTCATTAAATCGGGAGTTGACTGTACTGAGCTGTGCAGTTTTTACATTTGAGTTGATATATGAGGTTTTCCATCTCACAGGAGTCGTGGCCTTAAATTTGATAGTGTGTTTTCTTGTGATGTTGCTCTAAAGCTGATTGCCAATGTTGTTGATTCCAGGAATTCATAGGTGTCCTAAATGTGGGATAGTATGTTGCAGACTGGAGGTTCTAAATAACAATTAAAGAAGCACAAATCCATTCAGTGGGTGAGCTATATTCTCAAATAATTGGCCTACCTGGTGGTAGGTTAGTGTTTTTGTGGATTTTTGGAAGATAGAACAGAGGAGATTTTGGATCTTCAGATGTTAAGAAGGTTGTTGTAGTATTGTCCAGTGTCATATGTGCGGCCTGATTGCAGATTATTTCTTCCAACTGAATAATATGTTCTTGTGTTGGGTCATGGTTCAGTTTGAGATGTGTGTTGATATCAGAAAGATGTTTTTCTAGATCCACAATATACTCCACCTTATTCACCATAATATTGGCTGACCTTTTATCTGCTGTATAATAACTACGTCCTTGTTACAGAGAGAGGTTTCGTGGCTCTCATTTGTGCAGCACTAAGGTTATGGGCAGTAGGAAGTGATGAGAAGAAGTTGGGGAACTGCAATTAGTTGGAGGATGAAGTTGATGATAGTTCAAAAGGATGTTCACGTGACTGAGGCAGTGGGTCCCAATTCAAGGGTGGCTTGAATTTGTCAACTGGTGTAGGTGTGTTAACTGTGCTGTCTAATAGTGTTCCGAAATTGTATTTGGAGTGATGGCATCTGGAAAAAGTACATCCTTTGTGATTACAAATTGGTCAGGGCAGTGGGTAGGGCAAAAATTTTAACCTTTTATAGAACATCATCTTCTTGTGTGTTAAGTACGGGGTCAGACCAGTTGACTACAGCTTCTGATGTCAAGGGTGTGCTGGATAATCTCTGGGACTTCTTCGTAGTTTTGGTACCTGGCTAATGAGAGTGGGTAAGCTCAAGGTGGAGGCTAAGCTCAGTTTATCAAATATCAGTGGGTAAATATTAGCACGTACTTGTACAAGTTTCTGAGAAGTTATGTGTCCATTTCTAAATTTCAGAAGAGCAAGGTGAGAAAGTTTGAGTTTTAACTGACCTAATTCCCTCAAGAGGTTGTAGAATATGATTGTAGTTTTTGGGAGAAATGTTCAGTGGTTGTTGCTTGTGAACAAAATTTCTTTGTATTGAGCTGATTTGTGAGAGCAAAAACTGGAGTGGCTTTACATATTCCAAGAGAACTGACCTAATACAGTTTGTATAAATGCTAGCATGCCTGAAACTGCAGGGTGTTAAGCAAGGATTCATGGTCTCAGCTCCAATTTTAAACACAATTTGAGGAAATAAACGACTGGTAACCTTTGCTAGTTATTTAGTGTTCGTCTACTATAACAGGTCCCAAAACTTCTGTGGATCAGTCTTTGGGAGTTCCTAACTCAGAATAATTAAGAAAAACTTTACCAGCTTGTGTAATAAAACAGAGAGCTAATAGATGGGTACTCTAGTGGCCAGATTGCAATAAAGTACTATCTCAAAGAAGGTATGTAATGTACATTGATAAATGGCAGTACAGATGTATTCCTCAGCAGGAACAATATTTAGCAAAGAAACAACAGTATCAGTCTGTGGATTATGTACGTTGAGGATGTCATCTATTGTGCAAAATATTGTACAACTAAATGCAAGGTTGCAGAGGAAAAAAATCCCTAAACAATCACAAAGAGAAACAGTAAAAATCCAAAAACAGGTTAGAGGCCAAAAATGACACACATGAAAGATATAAAAAATCAATAGCAGAACACTAGGATGGAGATTAGTGTGTTGAAAAGTGGGTAGTTACAAAGTGTAGTGTAGTGGTACGTTGGAATGAAGTTATTAGATGCTTAACCAAGCAAAGGTGATATACATGGAGGACAGAGGTAGAAACATGTAAGACACCAACAAAAAATAAATAAAATATTTAATGTTTCACAAATATTTGTGACTACAGCCATGAAAGGTTAGCATAAGGGAAAGAGGGTGATTGTAACACACTAAAAATTTTTTAAAATTAATTTTGAATCAGCAGTAGCGGAATACACGACTTCACATTTAATGCACACACTTCACCAACATTTTTTTAGAATTCCCCAAACCTGTACTATATAACTATGTTTGCATATTTATTTATTATAATAAAAATGCATTTTAATAAAAATAAATTTTGCTTAAAGTACAGACTGTAATGAAACAAAATGCCCAAACATTGAGGGTTGATTCATTATGTAAAACTGAGGAAAAAATTCGTGGACACTTTATTAGTCTTGTGAATACTAATGGAGGTATTAAACTTTGAAAATAAAGTTGAATAATATTATTTATGCAAATTATTGAAAAATACTTCATGTTATATTACCATTCTGTGGGTTATAATAACCGCTTTAACATGTTAAAAAATTGGCTTTCTAACCTTTACCTTTCATATAAATAATACATAAGAACAGCCACCCTCTAAACTTACCAAACGTTTGTGCGTTTAATTTCCTTACACTGTGTATATAATTTACTAGAAAAAGAGTAAACAAAAAGTAAAGGTTGAACATTGCATGGCTAAAAACAGACCAGCATCAGGATGGGCATTAGGTCCCTGTTGGACACTATGCAGTGCAAAACTTCAGGAGTAGATCTGGGTCCTAATCATATGTATGGAACATACTATTGTGAGGAGGTTGCGGACCTGGTCCCGATTTAACATTTTTGATCTGCGCTACATTTAGTCAGGTGATGAATCCTTTATGGCGCTGTTGAATATGTTCAACACAACTATTGTTATTTTTCTTGTGTTCATTAAGTAAAATGTTGCTCAGAATATTGGTTCAAACATACTATGTAGGTAAACTTTTTATAACATATTGTATTATTAAACAATTTCAAACCTGATGGGGCTTGTACTACAATTCAAGGAATTCAATTTAATGTGATTGTGAAATGTGAGATGTTAAAAGATACACCTTTAAATTCTGAACAGATTATC
This sequence comes from Medauroidea extradentata, assembly GCA_003012365.1. Taxonomy (NCBI): domain Eukaryota; kingdom Metazoa; phylum Arthropoda; class Insecta; order Phasmatodea; family Phasmatidae; genus Medauroidea; species Medauroidea extradentata. The sequence goes on from PNEQ01020228.1 coordinate 16,399, forward strand.
TTCTTTAACTATTTCTGTACCGAGGCTATTTCAGTCTCTTCAGGGTGTTTAGGACGTTGGAGTTTTAGACTAAATCTAGTAACAAATGTAGATTCATATATTTTTATTGCAACTGCACATGTGTCTGTTGATCGAGCATTTTCCTGTAATTTATTGTAATAACATTTTGTTGTATAGTGAATTTTCCAGTGCCTACCATAATTTTGAGTGTAAACACCTAGCGGTGGATTTGCTCAAGGTTTCCCAACATTTTATTTTAGTGTATTTTGGGCGATTTTTATGTGGTAAAGTTTTATAGTGAACTTGAAGTTGGCTGATTTTGCTGTTTTCTGTTAAATTATCAGGTAATGTGCTGTAACTCTATAATCAAGTTTTCCATATCAAGTTTGGTATCAAAATGCTCAGCATTGGATTTCCTAAATTCTAGCTGTTTTTGTTGTGCACCTTATCAATTAAGTACTAGTAGGCTTTATATAAATTGGTATAACTTTAAGGGAAGTGGTGGTCTTTAGCAGTCGGACACAGCGGCGCCGATGATGGGCGCAGCTTTCTTA
>PNEQ01020228.1:17052-35211 GCA_003012365.1 Medauroidea extradentata
GCTAGTGCAAGGGCGAGCAGAACTATTTTCTGCATCTGCAGTAACTTCCTATCAGTCATTAAGTAAAATAAAACCTTAATTAACATGTCAAGTGTATTAATAAATCTAATTTAAGCTCAGGACAAAGTAGTCTAGTAATGAATTGCAACAAAGGTATTTAACTGTATAATTACCACTTTGACAAAGAGTTGTGAATCGGTGCATGAATATGTAAGGGTGGCTGAATCAAGGTAAGCAGCGGACCTGGATGGGGGACAGTCTGGTCGGAATCGCGAGGCGAGACCGACGTGTGTTAGGCCGAGGGCCGAGGGAATTTTATTTGGTATCGCGAGGCGAGAGAGAAGTGTGCGAGGCTCGGGGCCGAGAGAGTTGCTGGTGTGGGGTCGAGGCAAGCGTGGCCGCCCTCGCCGAGTTTAAGGCGTTTTGCTAGGTTTTCTTAAAAGACTTTATAAGTGGTGAAGGAAGCGGCCAAGTAGCTGCAGGGTTTCTATTCTGTTTTAGTTGAAACTAAGGACTGTAATATGTATTATTGTGTGTAGTTAATGCACGTCACATCTGCCGTTGTAGTCTTTTCGGCGCGAAACTCTAACCAGGCCTAAAGTGAACCTTGCATCAGACATCTTATCCCAAGGGATACAGCAATGTTAATTTTTTGTAACAAGTTATTTTTGGACAAACTACATTAAACTTCAAGTGATTTACTCGAGAATCTGACTTTTTAATTGTATCTTCCTTCTTGAGACTCTCGACTGAAGCTATCCGGCAAACTTTTATGTAAGGATGCATTACACTATGTTAGCAGTAGTAGTGTGGTCATGCATTTTGGGTTGAAGTAAAGAGATTTTGGTCAGCCCATAACATGAAGATCTTCAATTTTGGTGAGGGATGATGTATGGAGTAGCTCCGGAATGAAAATGCAGGAGAAAATGAGATCCTCAAGAAAACCTGCCGACCAGCAGTATTGTCTGTTATGATTCCCATCTGCAGAAATCTGAGGAACCCATACTGCCAAGAAATGAACCCAGGTCATTTTGGTGGAAGTTAAGTGCTCTAGCCACTGTGCCAACCACAACCCCTATTTCGGTTTGACAAAAGTTTTCAAGTACTAGGGATGGATCAGTTTTATTATTTTTTGGTTCCATATTTATTTCGTTTCTTGGAAGTTGGTTTAGTTCTTGAGTTATGGTTCCTCTCTTAGTTCCAGAATAAATAAAACTCTTAAAGAGGAAAAAAATACAAAATATATTAGCTTTTCTGAACCATGTTTGAAATCCTTAAGAAATTGTCATCTAGGTTACTAAGCAGACCATGTTACCAAGTATAAAATTCTAGGACTTAATATTAAAATTCATCAAGATGGAATAGTACATTTAATGACAAAATAGGTCTGTAACATTGTCTTGCTATTTACTTACGTCTCACTCCATTTGTCATACAGACACTAAAATAACTATATGAGAAGCTGTACATTTTAAACTAAAATATAAGATCCTAGCATTTTTTACTATGCAAACAATAAACAATATACTCATTTAAAATAATTTTGTTCATTGAAGTAAAATGAAGTAAATATTGCTTCAATAGCATATTAATGATTTTTGATGTAATAAGAAACTAGACACCAAAAGAACTTATCTCTACTCTATTAAAGGGTGTACACTTATTTTCACAAGGCATTTGTAGTCCTTTTGTTAACACAGGCACGGTTGATTTCTACTCAAGGCATTTACAAAGTAATCTAAGTGGGCTTTCCTTGTATCCAGTAAGTGAACGAAGGAATTGCTTGCATGCATTCTACTGCAATTTGGTTAAACTCATGTGAATGGGCAACATGGCTATGTGCTCAAAAAAACCTACTGTTTTAATGCACCTCTTTACTGGTCATGATCATAAGTGTATAAACATATTGATGGTTTCACATATTGTTTATATTAAAAAAAATAAGAAGAATTATAAGTATTCATAACATGGAAATTCAGAACTCATTAACACGGCAGCACAACATAGTCCCTTTAAATAAATTAGCTAGGAGATGGAACACATACAAGTATAATCAAACACTCTGTTGTTCATAACAGTAAAAATTCTCAGGCACTAAATGTAACTTAAGTTTTGTATTGCTTAAATGTCATACATAGGAGAGCATATGTTCTTTTAATGCTACTGAATAATGCATTGAGAGATCACATGCAACACATTACCCACAGTAGGTCACCAATAGAATTGAACGTACAATTATCAGAGTTACAGATTTCTCTCTGGGTATAAAAATACAAGATTTATCTTGTATTAACGGCAATTACATCCACATTCATGTGTTTTTAATGTTTTGCAATGTTTCTTTATCAATGCTTATATTTACAATGCTGAAACATGTTGAATAGGCATATGGATAGTAAATATGAGCTTTAAAAGGCTAGAATACTAAATACAAACAATTGTGGTATACAATTTCAACAAAAAGAATAATTTTCCAGTAGTGCCGAGTGGGTTGTTATAAATGTGGCATACCTGAACTTCTAAAACTAATCTTTCATAGCCACAAACATTTCTAGTTCAAAAATGTAGATTAGGTGAACAAAGGACCCAAAGAACAAAACAAACACATCACTAAATGCACCATTTTATTAAATATTAATAACGTTTTTGAGCCATGGAAAAGTAATTCTGGAAAACATAGACATGTCTGGAACTATTTTTCTGTAATAGTAACACATAATGAAATTCTCCCGAAAATACACAAGATATTGTCATAAATACTCAAGGCATTAGCTTATTACCAAAATTATATAACAAACCACTAAAATAACTGTTCAAGGATCAGTACAATTTCAGAAATTATATCAGAATTCTTTTATAATTTTTTATTCTAAAAATGATTTATTACACAATTTGTTCAGCATACAGCACTACTGCACAATATACCTGAATAAAAACTCATCATTCTAAGCGATTTCAGATAAGATATTTAACATAAAGTTTTCAACATCATCAAAAAAGTATCACACTTATTCACACTTACTTCAGCATAAGTTAAGGAAAATATTCACAAAATCAATGCAATAAAACAGAACTTAAATATGCCATACAGGTAAGAATATTGTTGTGCCTTAGGAAAGTAAATGTGAAACACAAAGAAGCAATTTTAATAAGACAATTACCGGACATGTGCTGTAATTGGTTTACGGTAAACCCAAAATCAACATATAGTATAGCCAAAATTGACAAGTTCAGATAAGCTGCTGTTCATTATTAGTTGTAACCACTTAAGTTGACAAAATGCAAGTAACAAATATTAATAGAGTCGGCCAGCCTTATCCGTGGTATTTCAATCCAGGATATACACAGACATGTGAAAACTACATATACTCAAGACACCTTAATAACCTACACAAATAACCATATACAATTTTTGCATTTTTTTTTACCAGAACCTTAAATACTGCTCTTCTTGTGCGGGTACATATAGCCAATACATTCAGCAAAGTGCCTAGTAACATATAAATATCATAAAAATTACCAAGTGTGCAGTGTAGCACACGTTTGATAGAGCTAGAGCAGTATTGCGGGTGATGTGGCAACAGTACATGGCAAGACCGGTGATGAGGCAACAGCATGTGGCGAGCCTGGTAGTCGGCAGCTGCTGAAATCGCAACACAGCACAGCATGAGGCAAGATGTGCCACGCTATCTCTCTCCACTCTCGCCCGTGCCTTTCACTTCCAAGCACATGCTCTAGGCGGAGAGAGAGTCTCCATAAGCATTAATAGAATGATATTTGATGTCACAGTTTCTCATGTGTAATGTATACTTTATCTTTGTCAACCATATATATAAAATAACAGTTGAACAAGCACAACTATGACTATACAGAAGTGAATATTTTGAAATTGAAAACACTTTTCTATGACATGCATATAAATAACATGAAAAGAAAGGCTAATTAACGCAAACCTAAATTTTTTCCACCGTAATTAGAGATGTTAGCAGTTTTGTTTTTAAATACAGAATCACTGATTGCACTAAAATAGGCTTGACACAATTTTTTTTCACGCATGTTAATGGAACATTTTAAACTACATTGATAAGGACAAAGTTTAGATGGTTTTCCATTTAATATAGCGCCACTGATAACACTAAAATTGACTTGACACATTTTTTTTTTCCATGTTCGGTGCAGTACCAACATTTGACATTATTTATCCTGCTTTAGTTCACTGCATACAAATGCTACACTGGTTTTTTTTCCATACCTGCAGCCTAATGCTGCAACAGATATGTTGCTCATTAGTAAATAGATAATTATTATTTTGTCACTCAGACTAAGAACTTTACAATCTCTCTTTGGTTTAGAAGGCTCACTGCAGCCTTTCTTTTTGGGAAACATTACGCAGCACACCAAAGAATCATGTATAACTGCATACAATACACGTACTTCAAGGCCATATCCTATGTGCTCGCAGTTGAAGCAGGTAAACCAGGCAATGTAATTAATTATATATGTACATGTGTGTTAAGTAAGTGGTTTGCAGGCAGATGTTGTGGGAGGAAAGCATATGCTGCAGGATATATAAAATAATTTTGTTTTTGAAGTGCGTAGTGAAAGAGCGACAAGCTATGTGAGTGAAGTTAAACCGCTACCCGATCTGCCAGCCGCACGCACATTTAACACCACAACACTTCGTTGCCTCTCCCGTCTGCTTACCTTCACTTATCGTGCGCACCTAGCACACTATGTAACAAAGCAGATACTGTGGCTGACAATACGAGACTAGCTAGTGTCTGCTCTCATGCATGGTGAGTACCGTGCTAGTAGTTAGTGCGGTAAACAGTGCATGGTGCACCGGAAAATACTAATTCTTAAACATTTCATATTTCTATTTTTTTTGTTAACTTCCTCATTTTACATCCTATGGTTAGTGAAAATCGTGGACACAAAGTCCACAGATAAGGCGAGCTGACTATAATAGATTTTGCAAACAAATTAAGATATGTTGACCATCAAAACAAAAAATTTTAATGGAACACAATCTGAGAATGTCTGTCACCAGATTCACATAGCAAACAAATGACCTATCTATTTTTACAGTAGATGACCATAAGTTCAGCAGAAATATGTAATAAGTATTTTTTTTAATATGATGTGTTAAATTTGTACTACAGTAGAACCTTGTTAATCCGTGATGAGCCAACTCAGAAATCAGGTAATTCGGAACAATTTTTCAAGTGCAAAAATGTGTAAAGTATAAATGGTTAGCGCATATAATTAGTGGCACACGGGCCGGCAAAGAAGCCAGAAGTCTGATATATTTAGCGTGGTTTGGAAGAAACAAGAATGGTGTCTATTGAAGAATGACAACAAAGACGTGAGGGGGAGAAAAGGGTGAGTAAGGGACATGGGAGGGAGACAGTATGTGTGTAAAGGACTGCAAGGGCCACAGTAAGCAATCTGGCTGTAGTGACGCGGAGAGTGGGAGTCAAAGTTTACCATGAAATGGGAGGGGGAGGGGAAAAGTTAGCTGACCATGCATACTCGGATAATGTTTAATTGATTTTCATTACATTTCAAAGCTCGGCCATCACCACAATATCTTTCACATTTGTTCAACATGCTCAGAAACAAAGTTTTCGTTTACTGTATTTGTTTTAACAATGAGTTGTAGGAAACATCCTTTTAGTGACAGTGCAGACTCAAACACAAAATGGCAGCATAAAACTTCATAAATCTAAGAGAAAATTGAGATGCTAAAAAAAGATACATGCATGTTTGACTGACAAAAAGTTGAGTGAAATGTACCACATTAGTATACAGAAAATTCACCACATCTGTAAAAAAAAAAAAAAACCTTAACAAATTTTTCTCGGAAGTCAATTAAAATGACGACATGAACCTATGAAACGCAATGAAAAAAGGCAAAGTGCCAGATATAAAAACAGTCCTTATGCAGCACTTTCCACTATGAAGGCATGATGGCATTTAGTATTGCCTGTCAGATGCTTATTGAACAAGCAAAAGTTTTCATTTATGAACTTGATACACATACAAATTGCAAAATTTTGGAAGCCTTCCACAAATATTTAAATACAGGCATGCATTTCACAGTTCAGTATGTGCTGTTATAAACTTTCAGCGAACAATGAAGCAGCTGATAAGTTTGCAGTTTACTTCAACAATATAAATTCTGATTAAAAATTGACACCCAAACAGGTATACAAAGTAAACATAACTGCACTCCACTAGAGGTATATACCTAGAAATACATTTGCTACTGCTGAATGAAGGAATCTGTGCTCATGTGTTCAAATTATGCAGGAACACACAAACTGCAGTTGTTTTTTGGTAAGATAAAGTAATAAGCAGAGAGCTCCTAAAGGAAGAAAAGTGTCCCCAGCTGATTACAGTGTGAGTAATAAAACTTGGGTTACAACATTAACCAAAGAATGAATTGATAGATATGTACTTCAGGCACATTAGCACTACAACAGCACAGGGCTGAAAAGAAAAAAAAACTGTAAAATTCTTCCCTTGGACAATTGTCCTGCCCATTCATTTGCTTACTCGTTGGAGAAAGATAAGGTTTCTGTGTAGTACCTTCCACTTAACTGTACATCTCTTATTCAACTTCAAGATCAGGGCCATATGATATCGATAAAAGGTAAATATTGCACAAATCCTTGCGAAATTGCTTGAACAATGTAAACTCTGGGAATTCAAGTCCTTGAAATCATGAAAGCAGACAACCTGATGGGAGATTTTGGGCACTGGTGAGAAAACAAGATGTAATACCAATCTCAACTTTAAACATTGCTTGCAACAGGATTTAACCGTTCATTGTGATTCAAGAAAATGACTTGTGAAAAAACAGAATTCAGTTGATTCTAAGGGCCGTATCTATAAACTGCTTTCGAGTGACAACAAACTGCTATCCCCAAAGAGAAAGCATTGGTGAGCAGTTGGCTGTCATTCGAAAGCCATTTATAGATACAGCCCTTAGTCTTAGAAGAAAACGTTACTGATTTATTAGAGTGATCCAGTGTTGTAAACCCAGTGGTTTAGGAATGTATGGCCAAAAACACAGAAGAGTGGATTGAAGTTGATAAGGCAGAACTTATTGGTTAACCATATAACCTATAGTGACATAATTGATATTGTAATGAACAACGAAATTTTCAGAGAAACTAGTAAAGAAGACAAACAAGCAGTTGCTGATCCTGCAGGTGCAAATATTTCCACTGACTGCATTACACATAAGACAACTTATTTACAGCCTTGAAAAACAAAGTTTCACTACACCACAACTAATTATGAATTTGTATGTTTTGCATCTCATTCAAGACAAACAGAAGCACTTGAAGCAGAGGTATGTAACCGATGTTCTAATAAGGGCACCATGTGTGAAACTGCGCCCAAATCTAACTTGGTACGTGACTTAGTGGCAATTGCCTTTCAATTAGCATATTACTGACTTGTGTTAATGCCACACCTTGTATTTTAATGGGTCTAGACATAAAAAAATACTATCAGTGCCATTATCACATTTCATGTGCAACATAAGTTGTACAATATCAAGAGGCCATGATTTAGTGTTAAGACTTGAATTTTTAAAGAGAGGTGCCAAGTGAAGCTGGCTGCAGGCTGAAGGAAAAATGTATGTGTGTGTTAATATGCAGTCACATGTGGTACAGTTTAGGATATAAGGATTGAATGTGTTTACCATTAGAGAGAGGTGTGTGGGGAATATGAGAGAATAATAGGCCATTCGTGACTAGCAAGTTAGTACTGTGGTTGGTCCTGCCTGCTTGTCTGTGTGTCAGATGTACAAAAAAAGTAGCCAGTCAGTAGCCTACAGTGTTACCATGCTTCAGCAGTAGAAAAGCAGTGAAGAAATGTTAAGATAGTCTAATGTCTTAGTATGCATCTCTTTTCTCAAAACAATTGCACATGTGATCCCCTTGTAAATTCTGCTAAATGTATTAATTACTAACATTTATAAATACATTTGTTATTATCCACTTGCTACATCAGTTGTAATTAAGTGCTAAGGACTTTGGGGGCTCAGGACATGTGACATTACACGACCTTGGCCTTCATACACAGCCGCAAATGTGTTTGGCAAGCAATTCCTAATGTTTAGTTAATCCATGAAATGCTACAAGCTGCGACTGTCTTGGTCCAACAACTCCCAATTAACAGGTGTTCTACTGTAGATAAAAACTGAATTTATAACATTATTAAATAAGTGTCAATTACGTGTTTCTCTTATACCTTTACAAGAAAGAACTAAAGCTGAAACATCCCAGAAGAGAAAACTAATCAGTACTTTGCTGCAATCTGGTGCACTTTCTGATAAGCTAAAGGAGAAAACATTTTATTTAAACATACGTCAACCATTAGCTAATAAACTTACTGAAAGGAAAAAAAAGAAATAAATTTGGATGATATACTAATAAGCATTAATAAATCAGAGAGATTTGTAGTTCGGTCACATTTCTTACAGTGATTACACATTTTGTGTTAAATTACAAAGTACATTATGTTGTAATAAAATTAAGTTTTCCCAAATATTTTCGATATGGACAACACTGCTTACTGCTGTTACAAGGGACTAGACAGTTTATTAAAAAAGCGCAAGAATGGGAACGCTTTGTTTGAAAATATGTATAAAGATATTGGTAATTCCACACCTATTCTTCAGTACATCATGATCACTTGGAGATGATCATATGGATAATCATCCCACAATTGTCAAAGGAATTTAGAAAACACAAAATCATAATTCCAAAATTTTAAACATTTTCAGGAATCCAAATTCCTGGAAGAAGTTGTAGAATAAAATATAGGAAAGTACAAATATCATAAAATAGCACACTTGTTTACTATTGCGTATGCAAAATCCCACTTTACATTACAGACAGCATTATAAAATAAATATAACCAATAATACTGTCCCGAGTTTTGAGCAACAACAAAAATAACAAGACCCACTACAGAAAACATCAATTCAAACCTAAGCAATGATCGATACCTTACAATGTAAAACAATCATATGATAATCTTTAATACCAGACATAATGGCAATATTGCTTGTAACAGCTACTGTTGCAGAGAGAGAATAATTCTTACGTTAAAACAAGAAATAAAAACAACTGCTATCTAAATATATTAACATTATATATACATGGTAGTGTGCAATTATTACACTTTATCGATTATGATTGCTGATTAACAATTAGCAAATTGATGATTGTGATTTTCAATTATAATTATTGATTATTAGCCTTTCAACACAATTTGGATGTAAACTGAATTAGAAAAAAATTTACCAATTTTACAATAGTATTTATTTATAATTGTTTAGCTGAAATCACATTGCAACAATTAAATAATAATATTTATTTTAGTTAGACGCCCATAATAAACTCAAACAATTTACGAAACTGCCATTCTTTGTGTCTTTTCGTACTTTATGCTTCTGTTCCTTATCGTGTTTGTTGTAGGGCACAAACTTACGACTCTTGTACTCCTGAGAATAAAAAGAGTGGTCGAATCGATAAAACCATTGTAGATTGTGGTACTACGTGAACACAGACGTGAATGAATACCACCATCTTGTAATACATTTCCTTTTCCAACCGTCATATAAATTTGCAATGGAAATAATAAGGCTTGGCCAAATAACCTGTATTGAAATTCTATGGTACCCTCGAGCTGTTTATAAAATACAGGAATGGATGTGTATTGGCTTAGGTTATGTACAACATTTGCCGCATTTATAAGGTAAAACAAAATACATTTCAGCAAATTTATGTTTTCTGTTTTTTGCTAATTATTGACATACATTATTTAAATTAAACTTGGGTAATTGAAAAACATAATCAATTTTATTTTAATGCTGAAATAGCCAACTGCCAAAATAATTACAATTATTGTTTAATCATAATTGGTGCATCACTAATATATGGAAACAAAAGCATGGGAAACATAAATTCTGAGTTTTTGTGCTCTCTATTTACAATTAATGTACAGTACATAGTCTGTAAATTTTTTATACCTTATTCCTTATGGACTTCTGAACTAATCCACATAAACCACAACATTATGTAGAACAATGTCAAATTCACTCTGCTGACTATTAAAATTTAACATTTTTCTGATTGTTTTGATGATGGTGACGGCATAACATACGTTGAGAATGTAGAGTTCCTAGGCACAAAGGCAACCTGAAACTTTGAAAATAGTAATAACTCTTTAAGAAAAGTTCTTCTTCATATCTAAGAAAGCATCACTGTGGCGATGAAAAATACAAAAAGTTATTATTTTAATGGATTTTGAATCCATCAAAATAAACATCCAATATGGCCAACAACAAAAATTTTAAAAATACCACTCTTACTACAGTAGCATTAAATGCTTTTAAATATGTGATAAGATACAATAAATATAAACTATTTTAATTACAATTCTGCAACAAAATATTTCAATATAGCTAATATTAATCCATGTGGCATTTATTGTATCACAGAATATAACATCTAGCGAATATAACAATTCATGATTATTAGTTGTAAATATTAATGAGGGAAAAGAAATACTCTATAAAGGCGAAATTCATCCAAAATTTTACACAAAAATATATAAACTATATTCTCTGTTTAGCAAAAATATAAGCTACCTATTTAGTTGAGATAAATACTTAAATTAAGCATAAACTGTTATTTTTTCTTCTTCAGATCTTCAAAGCGACGTGTCAGGTCATCAAAATCAATTTCATCTGCATCTTCATTTTTACCTGACGTTTCTGAAACTGACAGGCTGTCACTTGGGACAGGTGGTAATCCATCAAGGCCTGGAAACTGAGGACTACCCCATTCACCTGGATTCAATTTGGAACGAGGGGCTGGCTTAGGTACATCATCAGTCTGGAAGCAACAAGTCAAAATTTTATTGAGGAAACCTAATCTTGCACAAGTAACAAAAGGAAATGATAAAAAGCAAACTGCCCCACACAAAAAGGCCAGCAAGATCAAACAAAACCAGACTGGTGATGCATAATAATAAATGCACACTCGATAAATCTAAGTAATTAAAGCAACTAAAAACAATGGATAGCTTGAATTGAAATATTTTATCAGACAATATTTGGCACTAGATACCCTTAACCAAAATGTAAACAAGTAACATTATTAATGCAGGAAAGTTACATTCAGTGAAGGAGTATCATCTCACTTTTTCTGAAATGGCTTGAAAAACAAAAGTAAATAAAATGTTAGGTAAAAATCATCATACACTCTTGCAAAACTGCTCCTGAGTTCCTGTTTTACCTGAGAATTACAGAATGTTAAATATTTCTGACCTGTTTAATTTTGATTTTGAATGTGAAGACTTCAATATTAAGCACTGATCAAAATCACTCACTCACTCACTCACTCACTCACTCACTCACTCACTCACTCACTCACTCACTCACTCACTCACTCAATCACTCCATACACTTTATTATAATTTAATATTTTTCCAGTTCAATACAACTATTTAAATTCAAGACAATTATCTAATTTGTTTACTCAAATAAAACCTTTTGCTTTCCTAAGCCTATCATATTACTTACTGAAGTTTTGTAATTTACCAGATTTATGATGTATCAACAAAACTACATTTCCTGCTACACACACACACACAGAAACAGACACTTATAATGTATTAAAATTTTAAACAAATTTGCAACCAAAAACTTGAACTCAATATATGAACACTTCTTTGTTTGCATTAAGGCTGTTAAAGCAAACAAAGTACTTCAGAGGAGTGAAAGCTTTTTAATGAGATGGCATGATTAATTTTGAAAACCAGTTTGCACAATGATTTATTGCAGTTCACCACTTTACGAAGGCAGGGTAATATTGCCACACTTAGTGCCCTACTGGCCTCTTGCAGTAGCAAATAAGAATTTTAATAGATTTTTGTTATACTTCCGAAAAATATGAAGTACATTCCGACCACTGACTTCGCCAGAGCACGTTACATGGGCATGCATGCTTCAAGATATGTTGCAGCGATGATGGCTGAGCTTAATCTGCTGAAACTACTGACATAAGCTCGTCCACCCACCCACGTTATATTGAGTGACCATTCGGTGTACCGTGGCTACCACCCCAGCTGCACAAGCGAGCACTGAGTCAGCACCACCAGTCACCCTATGGGGTATTAGAACACACCCGGGACGTTCCGCTACCACCTCGCCAAACTGAGCAACCAGTTTAATACCACCAAAGTGCTAACAGAACAAATTCCATATGACATTTTATCAGCAATAAACCATAACACCATATGTACAAGGTCCTTAAGGCCTAGGGACATTGATCGTTTTGCTAGGCACACATGCTTCGAAGCGCCCAACATATAGAAGTGCCGAAACACGTCACCTCTACAGCAGAATGCAGGTGTGTTACAACAAAAGGTAATCAGTGAATGATCTCAAGTGTAACTAGCCTAAAAAGTCACAACAAATGTAATTTCATTCAATAAAACGCTGTACAACGCAAGAGTCTAGGAAACGAGTGATGTTGACTTAACACCGAGAACAGTGCCGAGAGGGCCAAATAATTACCTTCATTACTTTTAAATGTTATTTTTAATTGATTTAAACAGTGCTACATTTATTTCTTATTACTTGATGCCAGCTCAGACTTTGGGAAACAGTTGAACAAGCAACCAGGTCCAAAGGAACAAAATAAATAATTTCATGTAATACTTTTTAAAATTTTTTTTCAATAATTATCATAATGTGAACTGTCATAAGGGTCAATATGAGTTCATGCATAATTTTTGCAAATGTTTTGTTTCCATGATCAACTCTGTTACCAAAAGCAGACACATAAGTTATTTTGGTGCCTGTTACATGAGCGAGACAAAGGACTGTAAACTAAACGGATGTAACATTTACTTAACGGTTTAACAATATTTGGCGAACGAGTCCACCGACACGACCACTACCGCCATGTTGAGTTGTAGACTGTCCTCTTGTTGCTGGAACAGGGACACCAACCTAAGAGTTGGCAATGACAAGGTCGCCAACTCACACCAAAATGTACATCCAATATAGCAGCCCGAGAGCGGGAAATTCAAACTGGGCATGTGTGTCCAGGTAACACTAATCACAATCTTGCACGACACAATCTTCACACATTTATTAAATACATATATACAAAATGTACAAGTCCGAAACATCCCCACCACCTTGAAATAACTATTTCAACTTTTCGGCTGGCAATGGGCAGAGCTTCACTGCAGAGCGTTTTAACAATCCCAAGGCAGTGCGCACTGTGACTACACGAGATATCCCATCCTTGCCTGGGTGGAGCTCTACAATACGGCCCAATTGCCACTGCAGAGGCGGAAGTCGGTCATCCTTTACAAGGACCATCTGGTTGGGAGAAAGGCTCATCTTCGTCCCATGCCATTTTGGACGCTGTTGCATAGTATGCAAATACTCATTACTCCAACGCTGCCAAAAAACTCTGGTGAATTTGTTCCACAAGTTGCCACCGCTGGAGTTTGTTCACGGGCAGGTCTCACAGGTTTCGTTCGGGGACAGCAACCAACGGTTCAAAGGTCAAGAAATGTCCTGGTGTTAGGGCACTCAAGTCATTGGGGTCGGGACTCAATGGGCACAGAGGCCTAGAATTCAGTACAGCTTAAACCTGGACCAAAACTGTGTACAACTCCTCAAATGTTAAGATTTGATCCCCAATGACCTTGAGTAAATGAACGTTTACAGACTTCACACCTGCTTCCCAGAGGCCTCCAAAATGTGGCGAGGCAGGTGGGATGAAATGCCACGTTATGCCTAGAGAGGAGAACATATCAGCGACACAGGTTTGATGGGCAGCAGAGGAGAGTAGTTCGTGCAGCTCTTTGAGATGATTGTGGGCCCCCACAAAATTGGCCCCACAATCGCTGTAGATGTCGGATGCTCGGCCTCTACGCCCCACAAAGCGCTTGAAAGCTGCCAGGAAAGCTGCGGTCGATAAATCTTATGCCAATTCCAAGTGCAGTGCCTTTGTAGCACAGCAGACAAACAAACAAAGGTAAGTCTTCTGACGTGGAGCCTTGCGCAGATGACTTGACTTGATCACAAATGGGCCAGCGTAATCAACCCCTACCTTTACGAATGGCTTGGCTTCCTGTACTCTCATAGTCGGTAGGGAGCCCATCATAGGCTGACAGGGTGAAGGCTTGGCACGAAAACACCGCACACAATGATGCAAGCAATTTGAGATGGCACGTCGATCCATCAAAATCCAATTTGTTCGCATAATATGCCTTGCAATGCCTGTAGTCCAGGACGATGATTCTGCTCGTGGTGATGCCAAATGATCAAGTTGGTAAACCAATGTGCCTTAGGGAGCAGTACCGGATGTTTGTGCTGAAACGGAAGGTTGGACTGTTGCAGCCTACCACTAACTGTGATCAATACCCTCTTTATCCAAAAAGGGAGCTATTCTACGGAGCTGCTGCGATGTACCTTGACCCTTCTGTACTGCTGATAAGTCATCTCTGAATGATAGTTCCTGGACATGATGAAGACATAACTGCAATGCCTTAGCAAGTTCTGCTGGACTTAGATCTCCTTTCAGCCAAGCGGATACCCCAACCCGAGTATTGTGACTGAAGCGACACATATAGGCAATAACACGAAGAAGCTTGGTAAGACGACTGAAGCAAGCTATTAGCGTGGCCAACTCATCAGTCTTAACAACAACTAACGTATGCAAATTTTCTTCTTGCCATGCAGCCTGATGAACGATGTCACTCATGGGTAGACTAGATGGCCACTGCTCCACTGAATCCTTCAACCAGGATGGACCTGACCACCACAAGGGGTGCCCTACGAGTTGAACTGGCAACAAATCTCGAGAAGCACAGTCGGCTGGGTTGTCCTCTGACCTAAAATGCCTCCACCAATCTGATGAAGTAAGAAACTGAATCTCACTGACCCGATTGGCCACAAAGGTTTTCAATTGGTGTGGAAATGTCTTCAACCAAGCCAATACCACTTGTGAGTCTGTCCAGGCAAATGCTACAGGAAAAGGAATGTCAGCATAGAGCTCAAGAATATGATGTAGAAGGCGGGCCAGTAGCAATGCCCCACAAAGCTCCAAACGTGGCAGGAACACGACTTTAACAGGGGCAACCTTGGATTTGGCTGCGATCAAATACGTAAGGACTTCACTTCCAGGACCAGATATACGTAAATAGACAGCTGCAGCATACCCTATCTTCGAACTATCACAAAAGGCATGGAATTGGTATGAACAGCCAGTCTTTCCTTTAATCAGTCTCGGAACAGCGAGCGATGACAAAAGTGGGAGCTCCTCATTGAAACGACTCCACCGCTGAACGATCTCTGGTGATGGCACATCGTCCCAGCCCAACTGGCTTAACCACAAAGCTTGTATGAGATGCTTGACAAACAGAACAACCGGGGACAACCAGCCAACCGGATCAAAAATCTGAGCAACAGCAGAGAGGATATTTCGTTTGGTGGCAACAGCTGAACTGCTTTGGGCTCTGTAGGAGAAGTTGTCTGTGGCAGGATTCCGCACCAATCCCAGAACTTTCACCACCTGATCTTCCTGAAGATCCAAAGACCTAGAATGAGGGAAGTCCACATCTTCAATAGGCAGCCAATTGAGCAATGCTGGGTGGTTACTCACAAACTTCCGTAACTTGAAACCCCCTCTAGACAGCAATGTGATCAACTCCCGTTGCAATTCAAGAGCAGACTCGACCGAGTGCGATCCAGTGACTATATCGTCCACATATGTGTCAGACTTTAGGACTGCTGATGCCACTTGAAAACTCTCCTGCTCATCGTTGGCAAGCTGCTGTAAAGTGTGAAGAGCGAGGAATGGTGCTGAGGCAACTCCATACGTCACAGTTTTCAAACAAAAGTCCTGGATGGGGTCCTTCTCACCAAAACGCCACACTATCCTTTGAAAATTCCAATGTTGTGGATCAAGTTGGATTTGGCGATACATCTGTTGTATGTCCGCAGTGAACTCTACTTCGTGAAGTCCGAAAGACAACAACAAACTCACAATGTCCCGTTGGAGCTTAGGCCCTGTCAATAGTGTGTCATTAAGTGACTTTCCCAATGACCCTTTGGCAGAAACATCAAACACCACCCTGAGTTTGGTCGTGGTGCTCTCGGGTTTAATCACACAGTGGTGAGGGAGATAGTAGACAGGTGATGTAGTCGCAATTTGTGCTTCCTCAATTTTCTCCAAGTGCCCACTGTCCAAATAATCTTTCATAAAATCTGAATACGACTGTTGTAGCTGGGGATCCTTCCTTTACTGTTTCTCAACCTTTGCAGACAGCTCTCCGTAATAAAGCTAGCCTGACTAGCCGAGTCCAGCAAGGCACGGGCACTAACACGAGCTCCAGCTGAATTCAAAACATGTATCTGAGCCGTGGATAATAACACAGTCGACAATTAGCTTGCAACAGGAGTCACCGCAGTCAGACTTGAATCTTGCTCGACCTCCTGGTTTGGTGAATTGGGTTTCGAGGGTGGGTCAGACTTCTGAGACCTCAAGAGCCTTTAGGGCAGCAACATTATCTGTGATCACGGACAGCAACTGTCGCAATGATTTGGGACAGTCAATGGTGGCAGATGGTGCCTGAAGAAGTGCATCAACATGCATACCCACAATGAGGCGTTTGTTCTCGTATCGAGCTATCAATAGATCCCATGCCACATCAAAATTCGACTCAGACATGGACAGGGTCTGTACCAAACCCAATGCCTCACTTCGAAGAGACATCTTTAGATATGCAAGCCGCTCTACTGGTGAAATATCCATGTTGTTCTTGATCAAGGTTGAGAACAAGTTTGAAAAGTTATTCCACTGTTTTGGATCACCATCAAATATTGGAAGTGTGATCTTTGGCAGAGCGACACGAGATCTAGTTTGCATGTTTACACTTGCTGAACATTCCTTAACCTTCTCCTCAGCAAAGGAATCTACTATGGCCATAATGGCGAAAAACTTCTCAAAATCAGCCATGCGTGCTGCATGTTCATCGAAATCAAAATCGGCTGCAGCTGCCGCCTCGATTGCCACATAATCAGCGTCAAAATGGTCATGCAAGGTAGAAATATCCCTCACTGTAGCCAAAAACAAGGTTTTTTTTAAATGTCTACAAGAACCTCTTGAGCCAAGTCGTAGGCACGTTTGATACGGGATTCAGTTAAGCGAAAGCGAACTTGCGCTGAACGGAAACGAGCGTTGGCCATAGCAATGTAAAAAAAAATGCTGAAGAACACTTGTGAAAAACCTTAAGTTATTCACGTCAACAAAATTCAACAAACTCGAAACTGGCAATATGAGAAGAACAACTACGCGCTTCCTACTCACATAACCTCAAACACCACAACAGAACCAACAAGCCCTGTTTAACGAAACACGACAAAATTACAACAATGAATTTACAACACTTCCCTTAGCAATGGAGGTGTTGAAGCACAGGCATGTGACGATATCTGCAGCGACCATTCCTGCTTCATTCTTCACGTGGGCGGGAAACAATACGTGATGCGTGCATCCAAACACAGTGTACACGTCTTGTAAAATACGCAATGTCAAGCTTGGATTGACAAACCATATATAAAAAAAATTAAATCATCCGTTCAACGAACAAAATATCACTTGGTGTGAATCAACGACAAAATGCGGTGCACCAAGCGTGCCGACTGCCAAAACGAACGAACAAAGGCTTCGCACACAGCGTGGCACGACACACGTTTTCGTTCCAACGAAACAACTACGAAAATACCGGAAGTATCCGGCCCGGAGGACCAATAAATGTTACATGAGTGAGACAAAGGACTGTAAACTAAATGGATGTAACATTTACTTAACGGTTTAACAATATTTGGCGAACGAGTCCACCGACATGACCACTCACCGCCATGTTGAGTTGTAGACTGTCCTCTTGTTGCTGGAACAGGGACACCAACCTAAGAGTTGGCAATGACAAGGTCGCCAACTCACACCAAAATGTACATCCAATATAGCAGCCCGAGAGCGGGAAATTCAAACTGGGCATGTGTGTCCAGGTAACACTAATCACAATCTTGCACGACACAATCTTCAC